>CAUYRH010049310.1:0-31690 GCA_963574655.1 Perodicticus potto | reverse complement strand
ATACACACATATACAAACATACATATATATACACACAAATATATATATATACATATGTATATATATATTTAAAAGTAGAAGTATCTTCTATAATAGCATGGCTCAAACTCAGAGAAGAAAATGATACAGCTAAGACTAAATTCTAAACTAAATCCTTTTTAATTTTTTCTACTTGATGATTATTCCCTTATTTCTCCCTCTCCCTTTCTATTCCCTTAAAATAAATCTCTAAATTCTCCTCAACAATCCAATTTCTATACAGATTATTCCTGATCATTCTGGTCAAGGTTGCCACTGTCTTTTACCTGGACTAGTTAAGGTATTCAGTTTTCCATAGTAACTCTCTCTGATTCTGTACATGGTAGGCCAATTATGTTTGCTGAAATGTAAATGTTATCCCATTACTCTTTGGCTTATAGTATTTCCATGGTTTTCCATTATCCTAAAGATTATTTTCCATTATCACAAGCTCTCTATGGCTTGGCTCCTGCTCCCATTTCTATTCTTATGCATGTGGTTTTCAATGTGGACCCAGTGAGAAATACTGAAATTTGTATGGAATGTTGTTCTTTGTCACACAAACTGTGGAAAGGGGCACTATTGCCATTTATTAGACAGAAATTAAGATCTTTGGTACCTTTTGTTGCATAGAAAGCATGATATAATGAAAAATTCTTACAGCATTATATTGATAACTAGACATCATGTAGATGAAAACCTTTTTTAATTGTTTTAGCCCATGATATAAATCAATTTTAAATATGAAAACAAATTATCCTCAGCCATTGTTTTGCACGTATGTAACTACTGTGTAAATAGAGAGAAGAGCACACTTTATTTGAAACTTTACTAAGGGCTGCATAACGTTTTGAAAAGTCATACCCTTCCATAAGTGAATTGTCATTCAGGTCAGGGCTCTAATACCACCTAGAATCTGGCACATTGCTAGGAAGATTGATATTTTATAATTAACTTCAACATCTGGGTGGAGTTTGGGGAAAAGTTTAGGCTGAAATTCAGTGAACTCGCACACTACTACCAATGATTTAGTCCAAGGATAATATATACTAAGACACCTGGCAATGTCTGCGAGCTGGCAATATTGTCTAGTAGTCTATTTACTGCTCTAGAAAGGAAAATCCCCACCGTAAAAAGTCAACTCTGGTTCAGAAGAATCAGGTAAGATTAACACTGGGTAGAATTATCAGAGACAACTTTATTGACTTGTTTAGGCAGAGTAGATGGCAATAATGAAGATGGCAAGAAGTGTGGGAGGTAGTCAGGATGATCTCTCCAGGGGCTCTCCAATTTAGGGTAAAGGACCAAGCCAGTCCCCCCACCCTACCGCAGCCCCTTCTCAAGACTGAGAAAGGTGAAAGGAGCCCTGAGGCAGCCCAGTCAGGGTAGTTTCAGCAAGAACATCCCTGAGTGGAGAATCAGCAGGCAGGTGAGCAGAGACCCTTCAGCTCCTACTTGGCATTTAGATTAGGGAAGCTGGAGAAACTTGTTTTCTTCTCCCCCTTTCTAAATGTTCTGGCCACTGTTGACAATTTTTTGCTCTGTGTTCCAGATTACCCAGCCGTTACTCATCTACCGAACCTTCTGGGGGGCTTGGAATTCTTCTTAAATCCTATTCTTGAGTTTTGACACCTTTGCATTTTTTCACAGATGCTTTGTTTTAGAGTTCAACAAAAGGTTTCTGAGGAGTTGGAATGCTGCTGCTCTGCCTCAGGTTGCCACTCAGCATACGAATAGTTTATGCCTTTCCAGGCTGCCCAGACTTTATACATCAAGTCGGCCTGAAGTCTCCTTCTTCCTTCAGCAGTGTCTCCCATGCTGGTCACTAGCCCAGGTCAGGGTCCCCTTAGAACCCTGACAATGAAGGAAGGGGGAGGTCATAAAATTAAATATGAAAAAAATTTGACTCTCCTTTGTAAATTACCATCATGAATATACATTCCAAACCCCGCAAAACGGGAAAACTAAATATTTTAAATGTGATCTTTGTCGTTTAATAGAAGTATCTTTTTTAGCAGGGTTGTAAGCTGCTGTGTTGCAAAATCCCAGTCGTCAGTACTTACGTTGTACTTTGTACTGATACCTGAAGTTGTGCAAAATAAAGGTCTTTTGTAGATTACCAACTTTACTGGTGCTACGCCTCTTAAAAGGATAATTCTCTTTCGATTTTCAGTGGAGAGCTATGTGCCCATCATCTATTCATTCCAAATACATTTTGTCACAGGCATATTTAATAATTTATTTCAAGGCTTAATCATTTAAATCTTTGAAATTGATTGAAAACAGAGGTCAGAGCAGACAGAAGATATATCTTTGCCTGTAGAATGCTAATATAGTTGATGGAATATGTGGAGAATTGTACAGACTTTGAGTTGCATTTAAAGAGGAAAATATTGTAGTTTTCCTTAGCTCAAATATGCTGTAAATCTAGTACATGTACCTTAGGATATTTTTATATTAATTCACTAAGAAAGAACGTGTGCATCTCTTTTAAGTGTGTGGGGAAGGGTGCAAGATGGGAAAGGGAGAAACAAATTGCAGATAAGTTCAGCAAAGAAGGAAGGACAGGATTATAGAGCTTCTGAGCCATGTTTGTCTGTTTTTCAGAGTAAGGAAACAGATAGTGTCCAACCCCATCCAAATGAGGATGTCCCACCTAAAAAAGGTGAATGGGTCAACCCCCTACCCTACCCCATGGAAAGTCCTCCCTGGTAAAGGTAGATGGGCCAACCCCACTGTTACAACAGCTGTCCAACCCAGGAAAGGGAAATGTCCCAACCCCTACCTTCCTGACCTTTAAAAACCTCATTCTTGGGCCGTGCCTGTGGTTCAGTGAGTAGGGTGCCAGCCTGATATATCGAGGGTGGCCAGTTCAAACCCAGCCCCGCCGAACCGCAACAAAAAAAATAGCCCAGCATTGTGGCAGGCATCTGTGGTCCCAGCTACTTGGGAGGCTGAGGCAAGAGAATTGCCTACGCCCAGGAGTTGGAGGTCGCTGTGAGCTGTGTGATGCCACGGCACTCTACTGAGGGCGATAAAGTGAGACTCTGTCTCTACAAAAAAACCCCAAAAAACCTCATTCTCCACTACCCATATGTGGATTCCTCCTCAGCTGGAAATCCCACCCACCCTGCACCCAGCTGGAATAAAGCAATTTTAATTGCAAAAAACGGGCCTCTATTTACTTTCCATCTTGTGCCTTGGAGGGATCTTTCATCTTTGGCTTCGTAATCTATCAGAAACTCCATAAAAAGGGTGTGTCTGTCCCTTCTATAATCACAGGCTTAGTCCTCTTCTGATCCATTTAGGACTCAGAATTACAGATGCAAAACTATTTAATCCCACTAGAGTAGCTTTTATGGTTCAGTTTTGCTCAATGATGCCCCTATAAAATATAGAGATGGTTGGAATGAGGTTTATTGATAAGTTATTCCCTTTAATTTTAATAGAAGGGGTGAGAGTGAGCTTAGCATCGAGTTTACAACATTAAAAATTGCACTAAAATTCTAATTCAATAACACTTATCAGTCATGTTTTACTTTGATGGCTTAACTGGCTATAAATGGCTGATGGTAATCTTCCCAAGTTTACAAAGGGAAGCAGCATTATGAATTCAGTTTATAATAGTGTGCACTGTCATCCCTTTTTGTCAATCCTGGTGAAATAAATTATACAAATCATATTATTCTTAGTCTCAAAGTTTTGTGTGAGACTTTATTCTTTCTTGAATTTGAGCCCCATATGGAATTTAAGATGTGGGTTTTCTCTTTTCGCATCTCATATTTTTACCCATTAGTTGGTCTTGGTTTCCATAGGCCTTGGTTTCCACAGGCCTCCCCTCTTCCTTCTCTGCTTCTGCGATGCCCTATTTATAATTGTGCTTTAACAATAACAACACAGGACTTTCCTAGCTCAAATATCAGATCTATTGATAGTTAGCTATCCAGCCTTTGTAAAAATATTTTAGTGCCTTAATTTTCTCATCTATAATACGAGGAAGAAAGCATTATTGATTCTATTCATCTGTTATGATGTTTCATAACAGAAACATGCATGAAACTTAGTATGGGACATGACACACAAAACAGACACAGGGAGTCTGTCATAGTCGTTTTGGGGTGATGTTATATAGTTCACGTAAGTTCAATATATTTATTTAGTCTTAAATTTTTCTATTGAATTTTTTTTCACCGATCATACTTAGGTGCTTTTATATAGAATTTAATATTTAAATAAACATAACATCTAACCTGTGCATATTTCCTTAGTTTTTTTACTAGCATCATGAACAAGTATCTTTTATTAAATGGATATGTTCTGCCATGATTGTTTTTATGTAAAACACACAAACAAGGGGCAAGTGGTACTTCCCAAGAGTTTTAAGAATTATCCCAATGTGGATCTCTATACACAAGTGCTGTCAATAATTTAAGCTATAACACTGTTGCATTTTAAAACATGAGACATGGGAATTAAGGCAAGAATAGATCATTACAGAAAATTCTCACCATTTAGATTTTAAGAAGAAATTTCCAACAAAAATAACCATCATGAATCCCCACCTGACAATAGTTTCTCCTTAGTGATTTGTGAGTATTAAAAGCTTCTTTACACTTACTTATTTAATGATTTTAATAGAATTAAATGTTTAGTGTAACACAGCAGCAGTATTTAAACCCTTGTGGAAAGGACATGTGTGAGTAATATATGTATTCAGGCTTAAACAACATTTCATAAGCCAATTCCCCAATACTTTCAGATTGCTGATTTTGCCCCCAGAATATTCTGTCCAAATGGACTCCCTTCACTTGCTCACAATATTATCTTGTCTTTTTTTCCCCCTAAACCTTATTTCTACCATGAGTAACTTAACCAGAAGCAAGCCAAAAAAAGGAAAAAAAATAAAATAAAAGGAAAACTCAATTAATGAGTGGCATATAAAATGTTGCTTCATATTCAAATAATGGATTAACTGCTCTAGGAAGAAGAAATCACCTATTTCTTTATTTGCATTTTTTGAAAAAACTTGTCTGTCCTAATAGATTTCTTAAACTTTTGTTACTTAATTCGAGCCATGTAGGAAGCCACTAAAAAAAAAAAGTCAGTGATGTGCATTAATGTGGTCAACAATACACATAAATACATGTATGCAAGAAAGAGAGAAAAAGAGAGAAAGGGCTCCTTTAGTAGTCAACAAAATAATTTTATGAAATTTTTAGACCAAAAGTAAAACAATTTCAGGATAATAAAATTGTTCACAATTGATGATGACTCATAAATGTTTCGTATATCGCATTTATTTATAGATACCCTTGTGACCGAGGCTATTTATGAAGAAGTTAGTTACACAATACTTAAATTACTGTCTCTTCCTGATCAGGTGTGGTAGCTCATGCCTGAAATCCTAGCACTTTGGGAGGCCAACATGGGAGGATAGTCTGAAGCCAGGAGTTTGGAACTAGCCAGAACAACACAGTGAGACAATAGCTTTAAAAAATATTAACTGAAAAATAAAAAATTGCTGTAGTGCCAGATATTCTGGAGTTGAAGGCAGTAGGCAGCTGTTGGAGCCTGGGATTCTGAGGTTGCAGTGAGCTATGATGGTATCACTGTATTCTAGCCCAAGCCACAGAAGAAAATCTTATCCACAAAATAAATGTTATTCTCTTTAACAAGTATTTGGTAGCCAACAATTTTAGAATATGTTGTCTTTTGAACTATACATTGATTATATTTAGTATATATACTACTTTTATTTGCAAATAGACCAAATGCTGAGCAATAAAGCAAACCTCAAGAAATTTCAAAATGTGAAAATACTAGAGATCCAGCACAAAAGAAGTCAATCAAAATTTAATGATGTAACAGATAACAGTCATCTCTTAGGTCTGTGAAGTATTTGTTCCAGGACCCCCTTAGATACTAACATTTTCAGAAGCTAAAGTCTTTGATGTAAATGGCATGTAACCTATGCACATTCTCCCACTTACTTTAAATCATCTCTAGATTACTAATAATACCCAATTCAATGTAAATGCCATGTAAGTAATTGTTATACTCTATTGTTTTTATATTTGTATTATTTTAATTGTTATCTCCATTTTTTTTTTATTTATTTAAAAATATTTTCCATGTGTGGTGGGTTGAACCCACAGATGTGGAATTTGTTGATATAGAGGGCCAAATGTATAGAAGAATATAATTTTAAAGTCCTCAAGTACTTGGAAATTAAACTCTTCTAAATAATTCTGAAATAACAACAACAACAGGAAAAAAAAGGGGATCCACAATGGATACAAAGGTAGCCTCCGTGTCAAACTCCATCTACTATGAAAGAAACCAAAGACACCTATAGAGGGGGCCTGGGTCTACATGGAGAGAGAGAAGAGATAGGCTGTGTCCAGATCTGTTTCTGCTAAGGTATTTGACATGCAAGTAAAATCTTTTTGTACCCCCCTCGTGAGCCTATCCATCAGATGAAAATAATGAGTGAAACCCAAGTTCAATCATTATTCAGCATGGGAGAAATTTGAGGAAAGAACTGTTCCAGTGTTTTATCAGTCTTATCAGTGCCATTTTATCATTGTATGAGAATTTTGGAAACTTTAAGGCAATGGAAGGTCACAGTGCACAGGTGGTTTTAAGGGTCTGGGTTGGGAGAATGCAGATGCAGAGATGGGGCAGCACGTGTTCTCTGGGGCTAATGATCCATTAGGCCTGTATTTTAGTTAAGTGGGACATTACTGGGCATGAGGAATTTTCCGGGAGCCTTGACATTCCTGCTGGATACATGAAAAGCTACTTGTACTTCCATTGCTTAACCTAAATGGCCTGGGAAGGAAGGGAAGAGCATGAAGTTTCCTCAGGGCTTAGAAGTGTCTGAGGAAAAGCTGGTCTAGCTGAAGAGCTTCCCTGAGTTGGGGTGGGAGTTATATGTGCAAAGACCTCACCTGAGAAGGTGATGGACACAGTGGCTCAGCAGACTCTTAAGAGTTTGGCACTGATAATGTGGGACCAGCAGCAGTGGTATATGGAGAAAAGGTGATAGATGCTGATGACTGAGGCCTGGAAGCCCCAGGATCAGTATTACCATCACCATCATAGCTCCACAGAGGCTATGCAACTCTCTAGGTTGTAGATGAAACCTAAAAGCTCAATGGAAAAAACAAAAACAAAGAACCAAAAAACTGTGTCTGCCTCTTACACAAAAAATTAGATGGGCTGACATTCCCCAATCTGAATTATGTTACATTTCGATCTCTAGTTTAAATAAGGACTAGAGATAGAATTTATGTTCAGTTATAAAAAATATACAAATAAAGTATACTTGAATATGGTTTGGATCATAGTTTTTAGGTTTCCTTTATTATTGTAATTTTAGCAAATTGACCATTTATTGATGGATTTTATCTAAAGATTTAATAAAATATCCTTCTTTTTTAAGTTTTATGTGGCCACAGTTCAGTAGCCAACTATTTCCAGAGTGACATATTAAAGGTCTACTTCAGAATTTATCTGGTACTTAAGGAAGTAGTTAATTTTTGTGATTTTAAATGTTATAGTAAAAATATTTCTCATCTGTTTCTTAAGATATGAACATAAACTGCTCTTTTACATTCACTGATTTTCATACAGAGAGGCCCTTCTTAATTATCTTCCCTCTCAATCCTGCTGTCACACAGATAGAAAATGGCATAAGACATTTTCAGTCTCCACAGGTTGCTTAAAATTATCAAATGACCTCGAGTAAAACAGACTACGTTCTATTACGAAACCCCAGGAAGTCACTAACATTTCTCTTAGCATAATGAAATAATAGAATTTCCTTTTCTTCACTTATTTGACTTATGAACTTTGTCTCATTTACATTTTTATTTTCTTTGTTTCATGATCACATAACCGAATTCCAAAGAACAACTACTGGCCTGGAAATAATTGCTCTCAAATTATACATAATATTCCTTTATTAAGAAGTCAGAACAAATTAAGTGAGACAGGGATAGACTCCAGACCCCAGGATGCAGCCGACCAAGGTCTTTTTGTTTGCCTTTATCCCTCTTGCTTCCCTAAGTTTTGTAGGTCATAAAACTGATTTCAAACTTCCCTCCACAGCGGCTCCTGAGTCAGGAATGTGCCATGATCAGATCTTTTCTTTTTCTGAAGTTATTTAACTTAATATAGCTTTAATATCTCCTCAGAAACAGGTCGTTCTGGTTCACTCACTTTACTTGGCCACTCCCATTTCCAGCTGATCTTTCCATGGACTGAGCTGATTCTGACTTCAGATTTTGCACTTTATTTCTTCCCTTGCTTACAATGTTCATTTCCCAGGAAGGTCATTTTGTTACTTGATTCAGAATTCTGTTCAAATATCATCTATGGAGAGAGAATTTCCTTCACTATCCCATGGAAAGTTCTCTAGCCCATGTCCTGTGCTGCTTTCTACAAATGATACATTCTGCCACTACATTTTCCCCCGATGTGTTGATTTGTTTACTGTTTGCTCTCTTGACAAGAACATAAACTGCATAAAGGATTTTGGTTAGTAAGTCCTGTAATTCCTCAGAATAACAATGTATTACACAGAGTAGGTGCTCATTATGTATTTGTTGAATAAACTAAACTAACAAATAAATTTCAGCGGGCATTCTTTCTCTAATACCTCACTGAGTATCCAGGCCTGCAGTCTTTAATTACATAGGCAAATGAATTTAGATGAAAGTAAATAATTTTATTGTATGTTAAGGTGCATATCTCATCTTCGATTTCAGGTATAAAGCTAAAATATCAATATTCACTTAAATAAAACCTGTTTTGTACCATTTTTAATAAAAATAATTGTCAGTAAGGATGATTCATTTTGACTTAGCTGAAAGAGTAAATGACATAAATGTGTAAAGATAAACATATTTGGTACATATTAATAAATATTAACAAATTAGTTTCATTATCTGATAAATATAAAATCTTAAAATATACATATGAAAAATTCTGTAGCATATATATCACAACATTAGTAACAGTAGGGCGGCACCTGTGGCTCCAAGGAGCAGGGCGCCAGCCCCATATGCTGGAGGTGGTGGGTTCAAACCCAGCCCAGGCCAAACAAATGAAAAAACATTCGTTAAAAGTAGGCAAAGAAAACTCAACTTCTTACCAGAGGTACTCAGGGGAGATACATGTAAGGTTTCCTTAATAATTGAGGTATGAAATTTAGCTCCAAACAACCTGAATTAAAAAAAAGAAAAAGACTTGCACACACATACACAGAGGGTGCCAAAAACTGTATGCACACTTTAGGAGATGTTATCTATTTATAACTTTTAGAAGTTGAAATAAAGGTACGTTACCGGTCAAGTGTATCTAGACATACTATGCACATCCATTTTACCTATAATTCATACACTTGTTGGAGGACTTGAACTTCCAAAATGATCTCTTAAAATGTGTATACACACACATGTTCACACACAAACACACCCCGGGGGTCCCTAAAATGTAGACACATTATAAAACATGTTATCTATGTATCAAATGTCATATTAATATTTCCCTGTGTGTGTAGAGAAAGAGACAGAGAGAGGTAAAGAGAGCCAGTTTCTCTCAGCAGGGGATAATCCTGCCCATTAGGCGACATTCAGATGTGTCTGGAGACATATTTTGAGTATCGTAAGTGGGAGGAGGGTGGCTCTAAACACCCTGCAATGTACAGGGCAGCTCTCCGTATTATCTGGCGCCAGATGTTAATAGTCCTAAAAGAAATAGCTGGTTTTAGGCAGAAATGTAATTTTAAGTTTCTCTGTAGGTCAGAAGACAAAAGATTTTTCAAACAGCTTCAGAACCTTGCGTTTCCTACTCTACGTCTGTGATCTGAAGCTGCAAACAGCCAGTGCCTCCCCATAGCTTTTTTCTCTAAGCCACTCAAACTGAAACCACCTACTCCTTCACCTTACTTTCTGCTGCTCACTCTGAAGATAGAATAACTGATGAATCAGGTATTCTGGAGACTCTAGGAGTCCAGGCTATTTTTCTTTCTATGATGAAGTTGATAAATTCATTGCTTACACAGTCTTCCTCCTACAGAAATGTTCATTATCTTTCCCCCAAACAGAGTATGCTCTCAAATGACTATTGTGAACTGATTAAATAAATACTAAGCCCCAATTTTTAACTAAATTGCATAAACTAAGCCATAATTATTGTGGAATTATCTGAATTAAACGTTCAAGAAAAGAAAGAAATTTTACTGTTCAAGTATGTTTAATATTATTCTATTACTGAAAAAAATCGCTCTGTTGTTGAAAAACAATTTATCAGATTCAGCGTTATCAGTAAACATGATGGCTTATTCTGATATTAACAGGAAAGGCATCATTTCAGGTAGAATTAACACCAGCTAATTCCATGATGTTTATTCTTACTTAGATGTATATTTGAATTGAGAATAAACAATATTGTGATTCATGTAACTTAAAATGTCATGAGAAATATGGAAAAATACATATTCAGTTTTACTTAATGAAAAAAATTGAGATTTGTTTAAAAAAACCTAAATTAAATCCATTTTCAACAATTTGCTTGTGTCAGTGTAGGGAAGTTATTTAGCTGGTAGGAGACCCAAATTTTTAATCTGATATTTTCAAAGTATTTTTAATGTGATACTTCTGCAGTATTATAAAGAAAAATAAGATTAGCTGTGTTATATCATTATTGTTTCTCACAGGGTCCCTGAAATTCAGAAGACAGTACTGGGTATTGTTATTAATTGTGTGACTTTAATTTTTGCTGATGAAGATGAAAAGTTTATATTTCAATAGTGAATGCCTCAAAATTATTTTATTGGCATATAATAATTGCATGTCTTTGGGGGTATATGTGATAATTTGATACGTGAATAATGATGATATCAAGTTAAATGAAGTATCTGCCACCTCAAACATTTATCTCTTCTTTGTGTTGGTAATATTACAATCCTTCTCTTTTAGCTGCTTTGATATTTATAATAAATTATTGTTAATTATAATTTGCCTACTGTACTATCCAATACCAGAAATTATTCCTTCTATTTACTTGTATTTTGTAGCACAGCATCTAATGAAATTCTTTCCATCTCCTCTGCCCTCTTCCCTTCTCAGCTTTCCATAACCACATTCTACTCTCTGCTTCTAAGAGATCCACCTTTTTATCTCCCACGTATGAGTGAGAACATGTAATATTGGTCTTTTTCTGCCTGGTTTATTTTAGCTAATATGATAACCTCCAGTTTCAGCCATGTCCTGCAAAAGTCTGGATTTCATTCTTTTTTTTTTTCTTTTTTTTCATTTTTGTAGAGACAGAGTTTCACTCGCCCTCGGTAGAGTAGGCATCACACAGCTCACAGCAACCTCCAACTCCTGGGCTTAGGTGATTCTCCTGCCTCAGCCTCCCGAGTAGCTGGGACTATAGGTGCCCACCACAACGCCTGGCTATTTTTCTGCTGCAGTTTGGCCGGGGCCAGTTTCGAACCTGCCACCCTCTGCATGTGGGGTCAGCACCCCACTCACTGAGCCAAGGGTGCTGCCCAGGATTTTATTCTTTTTATGGCAGTATAGTATTCTATTGTATAGATATACCACAATATCTTTATCCATTCCTTTGTTGATAGATACTTAAGTTGATTCCACATCTTGGGTCTTGTGACTAGTCCTGCAGTAACATAGGAGTATGGATAACACTATTTCTTTTGGATATATACCCAGCAGTGGGATTGCAGGATCATATAAGTGTTCTATATTTAGTTTTTCTGTTTTCCATACTGGTTATACTGCCTCATATCCCCCACAATGGTGTACAAGCATTCCTCCTTTTCCTCATCCTCATTTCATCCTGATAATAGCTATTTTAAATGTGGTGAGATGCTATTTCAGTGTGGTCTTGATATACATTTCCCTGATGATTAATGATGTTGAGTACTTTTTCATATCTATGTAAGCCCTTTGTACATCTTTCTCTGCAAAATATCTATTCATGTCTTCCGCCCATTTTTAAGACTGGACTATTTGTTTTTTTCCTATTGAATTGTTTGAGTTTCTTATAGATTCTTGTTGTTAATGCCTATTGGGTGAATAGTTTGCAAATCTTTTCTCACATGCTAAGGGTCTCTTTGTTGATTTTTCTTCTTTGCTGTGGAGAAACTTTTCAGCTTAATGTAATCTCATGTTTCCACTTTTTTCTTTGATTGTCTATGTTGTTGAGGTCTTAATCCAAAAACTCTTTGTCCAGACCAATCTTCTGTAGAATTCTCCCAATGTTTTCTTCTGGTAGTTTCTCAGTTGCAGTTTTCACATTTAGACAATCAATTTTGAGTTGATTTTGGCATATTATAAAAGATGAGGATCTACTGTGTATATAGTCCACATGGCTATTTATTAAACAGATTATCCTTTTGCCTGATATATGTTTTTGACCAGAACGTTGAAATGAATTGGCTGTACGAGTATAGATTTTTTTCCAGGACATCTATTCTGTTCTATCAGTCTAGGTGTCTGTTTTTTATGCAAATACCACATTCAATCCATTACGATAGCTTTGTAGTATTATTTGAACTCATGTAGTGTACTGTATCCAGCTTTATTCTCTTTACTCATATTGCTTTAGCTATTTGGGTATTTTTGTGGTCTCATATGAGTTTTAGGATTTTTTTATGTTTCTGTGAAGAATGTTAAGAATATTATTCCTAAATTAATAGGGATTGCACTGAATCTGTAAACTACTTTAGATTTTAGGGTGATTGTAACTGTATGAATTCTTCTCAATCATGAGAATAGGATGTATTTCTACTTGGCTGTGTCCTCTTCAGTGTTTTTTATCAATGTTTCACACATTTTGTTGTACAAATATTTTACCTCTGTGGTTAAAGTGACTCCTCAGTATTTTATTTTTTGTAGCTATTTTAAATGAAATTGCTTATTTAATTTCTTTTCAATTAGTGCATTACTGGTGTATAAAAATGCTGCTGATTTTTTCATGTTGATTCTGTATCCTACAACTTTACTGAATTTGTTCTAAGTTTTTAGGTTTTAATAAGTATAACATCACATGTCTGCAAAGATAACTTCACTTCTTTCTTTCAAATTTGGATTTATTTATTTATTTATTTATTTACTTCCTCTTGCCTAATTTCTCTGGGTAGGCCTTCTAGTACTCTGTTGAATAAAAGAGGTGAAAGTGGGCATCCTTGTCCTGTTTCTATTCTTGGTGGAAAGGCTTTCAACTTTTTCCTGTTCAGTGTGATACCCACGTTTGAATTTGTCTCATATATGGCCTTTATTATGTGGGGGAAATTTTCTTCTGTACCCGCTCTGTTGAGAGTTTTTGTCAAAGGAATGTTGAATTTTTTCAAGTTCTTTTCAGCATCTTTGGATAAAATCATATAGTTTCTATCCTTGATTCTGTTGATGATCTTATAAAAATGAGTATATTTCTAAAATACGTATTTTGTTTTATTAATCTTTTTGTCTTTATACAAGTACCATATGGATTTAATTACTGTATCATTTTAAATCTTAAAATCAGGTAGTATAAATCCTGCAATATTATTCATTTTTACCAATATACTTAAGATTTTGCTCTGCTTTGTTTCTCTGAAGAGTCTAGAATTTTTTGTTTGAGCAGGCAGTTACCTTATTTGAAATAACACTCCAGACACTGACTCTCATGTGGTTGACTGAAGTGTCCTAATGTAGAATAATCCACTCAGCCAGCAGTTGAGGCAAGTTTATAAGCACAGTTTGAGGCTCCCTTTTTGTGTCTGTCTCCTTGACAGTGTCTCTCCCCATTTCTCCACTGTGGTCACATTTAACTATGTCCTCAGATTTATCAACCATACTGAATTTCTATCCAAATTTTAGATTTGTCTTGATCTCGGGGGGAAAAAAAAGAAATAAAGAAAAGACACAAAATGAGAACATCCACAGATATATTTCCTTCTTCAACTGTCAACTTATACTTTCTCTGCCTTTTTGTTCTTTCCAAACGTTCAAAAGGGCTGGATGATGCCTACCCACATTGCTGACAGTGAATTTTCTTTACTTAGTCTACCAGTTGAAACACAAATTTCTTCCTGAAATATTCTCACAAACACTTTCAGAATTAGCATTTTACCAGCTTTCAGGGTATCCTTTGACACAATCAATTTGACACATAAAATTAGCCATCACAACCTACATGATGTAACTTGTAGGTAATCGTCTGGAAGACATAAAATGGAGAATGTGATATAGACTGAAATTATTGGATTAAAAGAACGTTTTTTCCTTTAGAATGCTATTCATATCATCATGCATTATTTTGTAATCATTTAAAGTTATATTCAATTAATAGACTGAATTTTTGTTCCATCAAAATGGAACATATCAGTTATGAAATTAAAAAAGGGTTTTTTGAAATTTCTAGTCTAATTTTCACTATGGTGGCAAATACAAGTTTTAATTTACGTTTTTACCTTAGAAATGTACTTTCAGGGGCCAGGTGCGGTGGTTCATGCCTGTAATCCCAGCACTTTGGGAGGTTAGGAGGGTGGATTGCCTGAGCTCACAGGTTCGAGACCAGCCTAAGACAGAGGGAGACCTCGTCTCTAAAAATAGCTGGGTGTTATGGTGGGCACCTATAGTCCTGGCTACTTAGGAGGCTGAGGCAAGAGAATTGGCTTAAGCCCAGGAGTTTGAGGTTGCTATGACTTATGGTGCCATGGCACTCTACCTAGGGCAACAAAGTGAGACTCTGTCTCAAAAAAGAAAAAAAATGTACTTTTAGCATCTGAGCAATGTTTCATTAATAAAATAGATAGCATAAATATAGATATACATAATGTAAAATTTACATGTAAATACACACTTGTATAGGTTAACAATTCAAAAATGAAAGATGCTTAAAAAGTAAAAAAAAAAAAAAATAAATTTAAAGCATGCTGCAGTTGCCATATTGTTCACCTAAACTTATTTGGGTTTAAATAATCTGAGATCTAAAATACCAAATTTGCAGGGATTATTTCGATAAGTTTATATTGCTAAACATTGTAAATAAAATAAATTTCTCAGGTATCTTTTAGATAAACAAATATCACACAATTATTATTTCTAAAATAATATGAAGCAAGTAAAAGGCTAATTGTTGATACTTGATACAGACAATGTTTCTTGTCTCTTTTTTTTTAGTTGCCATTAAATAAAAATACAAATAATAATAATAATAATAATAAAATCATAGAGTTCTTATTTGTGGAGAAATAGATTCTAGAACATTGGCCTTAATAGAAGATTTTAAAAGAGAGGAGAAATCCCTACCTCAATGACTGGCACAAAATAGGTACTCAATAAATCCAGGCCAGATGAATTGCTGCATGCATGGATACATCAATGTCCTTGAAGTATAGATAACTCCAGCCATAATTTTCAATACCCTGATTGATATAACAGGCCACTTTGATGTAAGAATGAAGGCTGAACATTTTGAGATAATATAGCAATTTTAAGAAATTTAAAATTTTTGTATGTAATATGGATATCTTTTTCAAATGGGTCTATCTCACCTCTCACAACTATTTCAGTAAGTATCCATGCAAACTCTTCTATTCTAAAATTTTCTTTTCATATACTTTAAGAAAAACCTTATGAAATTTAATTTCCTTGCTGACTTGTTTTCCCAGCTCTCACTTTTCCAAGTGTTCCCCACACAATGAAGCAACATTTGTCTGTGAGTCTTTGGATGGGTTGGCTACCTCTAACTCAGTTTATTCTCACAGAATGATAAGCTTATAATGTGTTTCTCTTTATGAACTTTGGATTTAGTTCAGACTTCAGAGTAGAGAATTACAACAAAACAAATCTCACCATCTGGAGGTTTGCAAGTCATCATTTCTTTCCCCTTTTATTGTCACCACATTGCTTTACAAATTCATAAGTATCTGAGGCATTTATGACAAGTAAATTGCCAGGGAAACATTTACAATCAACAAGATTTTGATGAAGTTATACTTTTACAATAGAAATAAAATTTGCAGGGCATCTAATATTTATATTACAGACTTGAGAAGAGACATTTCTTTTTCAAAGAATTAAGTGTGTGATAAGTATAGAGTGCCAAAACCTTACCAGGTATAATTAACTATACGGTAGTGGCAATCAACCTTAGAAAAAGTTTCTCTTAGTTGGTGAAAGCTTCTCTTGGCTAAATATGATACAGATAATGTCTCAAAGAGACAAGTCTATACAACATCCTTGGACAATTATTTTCAGATACTGAAAAATTTTACGTTAATGAAACAAGTTAAATGCAAGACCTATGAAGCTTGAAATGAAGTGACATTTGAAATACAAAAGTTGACAATTATATCAGGGATAAGTACATATAAGATAAAAACATCCATTTGAAGTTTTTCTAATTGGTACAAAGATATTTTCCTATAACATTTTTAGAAAAGATAAAAGTGGCAAGGTTATTGAGTCTTCTTTGGAAAGAATCATCCTTAAGAATTTTAGCTGGGGGTACTGAAACATGTTTAAGTCTTACAGAAGGCAATATATTTACTCATTTCCTTCATTTCTTTTAGTAGTAATCAGGAGTCATTAAGATTTTCAGTTGGTCCATATTTCCATTTTGTTCAAACATACAATCTAAGATGATATAGGAAATTTAGGACTTCCTAAATCAATATTTTTTTTTTTTAAAAAAGGCATAAAGCGGCATATGTGTACTCCCACAGAATTGGGACTTTGCCATTTAAGAAGCAAAAAACATTTAGAACTCCTCTGTCAATTTCTGACAGAATCCATTCATATATTTATTCATTCAAAATATAATTGTTGAGCACTAGTAACTTCTTGGCACTGTGCACAATGGTGACAGCACAGAAAAAGAATCAGAAGAGATGCTCATTCTTAGGGAAATCTCTATGGGATACAGATTCCAAGTTTGTAAATGACATTTACAAGATGATGTGCTAGGAACTATCATGACAATAATGTAAGAATAATGAACACAATAAAAAAATCAAAAGATACTACTTGAGAGTGAGCTGTTAGGAACAGAAAACTTCCCAAGAACAGGTAACGTTTGAGCTGAATTTGAAGAAGCAAAAGGAGTTCGCAAGCTGTGATAGACACAGAAGAAAATTTTAGAATGAGAAAATGTAAACAGATTCCTTCTGAATCAATGATAAAAAAATTAGTTAAAAAGCTAAGAAGTTAATTTTCACTACATTTACCTGGACCCTGTTAAATAGTAAGCAAACAAAAAAACTAATCGCATAATGTGCAACACTTTACTGCTGATTTCTGTGTGATTCCCTGGAAAAGACTTTTCTTTATGCCCAGGTGTGAATAGTCTGCTCACGTATTTCAAGAACAGAGAATTACATTTCTAACATGTCATTGAAAGCAACTGTGAGGTAGTTTCATACTATTATCTTTTGTAATATTATAGAATTTCTTTGCATTAGCCTGTGCACAATTGAGCTGATAGATTTTGTTACTAGAATTTGACAGATCAAATGCATACAGTAGTTTATGTTTTCTCGCTCAGATTTACTAATCTAATAAATAACCAGTTTGTTTTCCTTTGTGACACATATATGTAGTTGAGTTGTTTTCAATTGGGGGGGGTGGCAATAATGTAGTTTTTTCGCACATAATAATCATGCCCTCAACTTACAGATTAACAGACAAGTTTTTCTCTCCCCACACTCTGCTGGGGGTGGGGAAAGATGTGTACACTCAATAGCATGAATGATGGTAGACTGTGGAACGGGAAGCTTATATCCCACAGCAAGCTCTTTGTTGCTATTGCATCACAGAATATGGAGGTCTGGCCTGAGATTATTGTTGAAATGTAGTTATCTGAAGAGATCCCCCATTTTATTGCTCCCCTTAAACCACTAATGCTTTTTGAAAATCCAATTCTTCAGGCTCAGTGGATTCTCCTGCTTCTGGTCCTTTCACCATTGAAAGTATCAGATGCTGGCTCAGCGCCTGTGGCTCAACGGGCTAAGGCACCAGCCACGTACACCTGAGCTGGCGGGTTCGAATCAAGCCCGGGCCCGCCAAACAACAATGAGGGCTGCAACCAAAAAATGGTCGGGCATTGTGGCGGGCGCCTGTAGTCCCAGCTACTTGGGAGGCGGAGGCAGGAGACTCACTTGAGCCCAGGAATTGGAGGTTGCTGTGAGTTGTGATGTCATGGCACTCTATCCAGGATGACAGCTTGAATCTCTGTCTCAAAAAAAAAAAAAAAAAAAAAAAGAAAGTATCAGATGCTTTTGCTCTTTCAGATAATATTTCTCTCCTGCTCCTAGTTTTCCTAAAAACAAGAATGGGAATTTACGTGTACCAATGAAGAATGAAGTAAATATTGATAGCCTGGCAGAAGATCCTTTGAGATTTTGTTGTTCTCATTTCCTGAAAAAACCCACTCAAGAATAAAAGAAAGTGCAAATCTTTGAAGAAAGAAATTAAAAAGCAAACAAAGAGTAAAATAATTGAGTGAGAACCCTTGGCATGTTAGCTCAGCACAAGGCATGAAGAATTGCATCTTACCGGGTGTAGCCTGAAGCAGAAAGGCTGATCTTAGCCACAACTCAGCCTAATAAGGAAAATTTTAGGGGGGTATCAATACTCATACTTGAGACAATATATTTCCCCAAGAGTATAATATAATTTCTTAAATATGTATAATAAGATGGATAGTCTCTTGCACTGTAGGAGCTTGTAATTGAGTTGGCTGAAGGGCACAGAGTAAAATGTACTGAAAGCACATTGGTGGGAGGGAAGGGAACGGACAGTAAATGGAGCACAGGAAGTGGAAAGCCAGGCAGAAGTGCCGAACCAGCTCAAGGGCCTCATGTTCTTGGAGCAATGCTTTAAATGCCATCTCGGAAACATGCACAGCAGGTGTTCTGGTAGCTCAATGAGATCCTTCCACTAGAGCAGAGCACCTGCCCTCAGCTGTTAGCTACTGGCTCATAATCCACGCTCCACCTCAATCCCTGCCCCACAGCACTGCCCTCATCAGAGTGGGACTGTCTCTCTCCAGCATTCTAGCCAAAGCCCAATGGCAGGCCAACTCTGAGACACAAAGACGGCCTCTGCCTGGAGGAGCCTTCACCCTCCTCATGACAGTACTTATTCTGGAAATCATTTTTAAAACAATGGCCTCTAGGGCTCTGCTTGTTAGAATTCTGTCCGGAGATGGGGTTCAGAAGGTTACTCAGGATGACAATAAAGACCTCAGTTTGGTGGGTGAAATATCAACAGTGCCTGGAATGCCCTAACCAAGTCCTGCTGAGATTTTTACTACTAATTAACTAGAACAAGCTGCTTATGGAAGGGGACTTTCTAGGTAGTACAGTTTCTAAAATTTCAGAGGTACCATATAAAAGCTAGTGATAAGGACTGTGGGATTAGAGGTTGTTGCTAAGTGCCACTTATGTATTGAAAAGGAAAACATTAGAGATTCCCATGGCCAGCCTTGGGAGAGGGACAGAAAGCCTGCTTTGAAGCTCTTTTAGAGCCAGAGACAGACCGTGCTGAACACCAGGGAAAGGACTTGATTGGAAGAATGGAAGAGCTGTCAAGACGGCTGAATTTGAGGGTAGGCAAAATCCCCATGCTGAAAACAGAGCCCACATAAGAAAGGAATGAGCTCCTCAGACTTCCGATTAGGATATATAGGTAGGTGCGCTTGAAAAGCTGGGTCCACAGATGCATCTCTCAGGCTTAACATGCTGCTCGTGCTAACTCACCCCTGTGGTAAGGGCTCACATGAGGCTTAATGCTTACAAAGCCATGCTTCCCCTCCTCGGGATCTGTCTCTAACCCTGCTTCTAATCATACATAATTAGAGAAAGAATGTGACGATTTTCCAAATGAAATATTTTTCTAAGTTAGACATTTGAGTATAAATAACCATGTCCGTAAATAACATTTATGTTAAAATGCTAAAGTCACAATGGGAAAGCTGACACTTATTTGTTAAGGCTCGTATGAACCATGATAATCAAGCCAGCATTAAGCAAAACCTGGCTGTGAAGGCGCTTGGCCTTCTACGGGAAGAGGTGGATTATAGGGCAAAAGAGCTGCCAGACCTGGGTAAGGCGTATCAGCAGGAATAGGGAAAATGTGCCCAGGAACACATTCTGAGTGTGCTGGATTAAAGGACACAGACTATCTGCTTATATGCTGAAAAAACAATGAAGTTTCTGATGTGGGTACATCCTCCCAGGACATAGGATTTAATATCCTGCTAAGAGGCTTACAAAGTGCTTCTAATATGCCATTTGCTTAGCTCTTGCAGTCATGGAAAATCAACTAAAACCAACTAAAGACTCCAGAAGTGTGTGACAGGCTGGAAGAAAGGGTAGAACATCTCCAAGAACTGGACATACTCGACTGGGTCCACCATAAGCGATCAGAAGCTCACAAGATGAAATTCTCATAAGATGAGGAGAAATGTGTGCGGGAGGTGTGTACTGGCATCCCTAAGACCCACAGTGACTGTCCCCTCTAAGACAGGACTGATGGGAGGAGGTGCCGTTACATCCCATACTCCCTGGTGTTAACTGGGTGCGAGGATCCCTGCATCGCAAAGCGGTTGGCAGGGTCAGAACGGCTGCCAGGGCCACCTGGTTCACTGTCATCAGGGGAGATGATGGTAGAGCGTGCTGGGCCCAGGTTAAGGTCAGCAGCCCAGAAGGGGACATATACACATCATGAGCAAGAAGAGGCTGACGTCTGTGGGATCAAAAGCCCTTCTCAACTTGAACTAGTTGAAATAGGACTCATTGACTGAAGGAAACAGTGGGCCTCTATGAAGAAAGTCCTTCTAACAAGGTGTAGATGACAGATACGCTTTCCATGCCCTTCCCAGATCCCTTTCATTGTGCCTTTTCCCAGGTGTTGGGAGTGGTGATTGCTAAGGACTCACTGCTGCCCCTTGTAAGGAGCACTGGCTTTGGAGGAATGAGAGCGGCCTTGCTCAGATTACCAAACCCTGATGTCTAATTCCTGGGGCTGTTGGCATCACTGACTGGCTGACTCACAGTATGAAGATGTTGTCTCCTTACCCCACAGTGGAATCAACTGTGTGGTAAAGCTGACACTCCAGGATGAAGCTCTTCTGCTGCAGCCACACACTCGCTCAGCTTCCTTTCCTCAGCCTTCGATTTCCTCTTTCCCCTTCATCCAAAAGTTCTCTGTGTTGGAATCACTTTCACAAGTGATTTCACAAAAGTCACTATTGTAGTTCACTTTCTGGAGAACTTACTTTGAACCATGTTCAGACTAGAAGCCCTGTCTGCATCTGGGTGGCAAGGGAAGAGGCCTGATGGGAGCTTTCTGTGCTCTAAGGGTTCCTCGTCACACTTGGTATGCAGCCAAGGAAAAAGTAAGGTCGATCCCGCTGTCCATGTGACTGAGAGTGCAGGTGGACACACTTGGTACACAGCCAGGGAAAAAGTAAGGTTGATCCCCCTGTCCGTGTGACTGAGAGTGCAGGTGGACACACTTGGTACACAGCCAGGGAAAAAGTAAGGTCGATCCCGCTGTCCGTGTGGCTGAGTGTGCAGGTGGACACTTCTCCATGTACACAGGGTATCTTCATTCCACTGTCCATAAATTTAGGACAGTAATAGTGTATATAACACTGTATACCCATGTAAAAGTATTCATCACAGGCCCTGGCTCAGAGTAAGCACTCAACATGTGGAAGCTAGTTTTGTTATTTATTTTTTAACAGCTACTCAGTATCTTCTTTTCATAAGGCACATTATAAGATTTTATCTTAATAATAATGGCTAACAACAAATAACTGAATGTGTGTGTTCTAGCCATGGTATTCAAGCATGTTATGTATATCTTTGTAATCTTTTCGAACCTCTGAGATTCCTGCTTGTATTTTTCCCATAGGGAAACTAAGGAATGAATGGGTACCTGGTTTGCCCACGTTCTCACTACTGTCAAGCTGTGGAGATGGGGTAATAACCCCAAACTCTAATTTCAGAGTCCACACTTTCAGCCGTCACACTATCCTAACTCACTGTCATTAATCTTGATGACAACACAGTCAACATTTAAGAAGTAACTAATTCGAATACTGATAGCACTTTTTAAGAAAATATATAAATATTTTGTCTCCCTTAATACCATTGACATATTCCTTTCAATACTTTTTTTGGATTGAAATCATTTGGATAGACTATATATGGAGGGAAAAATCCTAGTAAATACCTTTTATTTTTACTGCTTGGTCCCCATTGAAATGCAAAAGTGGTTTGGATAGGAAATGTGTGACTATTGTGTTTTATCAGAGGAAATTCGGAAACAGCTTAGTGAAAAATCTGCTTATATAATAAGCTATACTTTTTTCTCTATAGAATTTGAATTTTTACAGACTCATTTTTATAGTAAAGATTAACTTTTCAGAACTATTGTATTTTTTGATTTATAGGAAATTCTTTAAATAATACAGAAAAGAAATGCCTTCTTTGATTTGTGTCTTTTTCAAAAACATTCATTTTGATGATGAGAACTTTAAGCTATGGCTTAAATGATATAATTCAAAATACATTTGCGGTCAATTTCATATAATCAGCACATTTTCCTACTTCAAAGTACAGTACATTAGTGGAAGCATAATCGTAATAATAACTTAGTGTATAAGCCTGCCATTATGTTAAGCTGCTAACCTCCACAGTAACATTGCAAAGTAATTACTGTGACCCCCATTTTACAAATGAGGAAACAAGGGCCTTGTGGGTGCAAGGGACCAGCCGCAGCTACTGAGAGGCAGAACTGCAACTGGAACCCAGGGAGTGTAGCCCCCCCAAGCCCAGTCTCATTTTAATAAACATGTCGTACACTTTCCCTGAAGAAGCAAGTCAGAATCATTTGATTTTTGGGAAACATAAGGCGTGCAGTAGACATATGGAGAAGTAGTAAGAAAGAAAAGAAATAAATATGTTCTCTGCTAATTATTTTATACAGACTGACAGAAATAAAAGCTTACATTTTATGGTGTTTGTGATGTTTGGGAAAGCTTCCATTCCTTGGTTTGTTACAGAATGTAACTTGGAGTGGCCAAACGTCTAGTCAATTCAATTCACAAAATCGGCCAGAAGTGTTTCTGTGTTTTGTTGTTATTACATAGAAGTATAAGAAGGGAGAAAAGCGGTGTGCAGGGAACTACGCGTGGAAATCAGACCAACCTGGGTGTGGGCTACGGCTTTTGCCTTGGGATAACTCCTAATTCGTTTGTGACTCATTTTCCCCTCGCATAAGATGGGGACAGTGTTGCCGGCCACCTATGTTTGTGGAGGAGATTGAAGAGCATGCACCAGACACGTGACAATGGTCGTTCCTATCATCGTTAGGTGGATTTTTATACTCGAGAGTCTTTACAGCAACACAACTGCAAGGGCTCGGGGTTTTCTTTTTTATACTAATGACATTACGCCTTAGAGCAGCAGTTCTATTAAAGGGCCGCGGCATGAGGAAGGTTGAGAACCACTGCTGTAGAGAAACCCATCACATGATCTCTAAGGCAGGTAGGTTAAAGCAGCTACTTAAAATAGTAGTTATGTTTAACACTCAGAGGAGTACTTGTGTTAGTTTCCTAGGGCTGCTGTCTGAAGTAACGCAAACTAGGTAGTTTAAAACAATAGAAATGTATTTGCTGACGGTTACGAAGGACAGAAACTGTCAAGGTGTTGCAGAACCATGCTCATACTCACCCTCCAGAGAAGGCTTCTTCCTTTCCAGTTTCTGGTACTGTCCGCCGTCCCTTGGCTTTGTGACACATCACAGCGATCTCTCCTCACTCGGCTGCCTTCTCTCTCTTCTTTTCAGGACACCAAACATACTGGATTGGGAGCCTAACAGTCTGGGCTCATCTTAACTAATCACATCTGCAGCAACCCTGCTTCTAAATAAGGTCACATCCACAGATCACAGGGTTGGGGAAGCATGACTCCAAAATATCTTTCAGGGAACACGATTCAACCTAAAATAATAGTTAAGTCATTGAAAAAAAGTGTGGCTAATTGAATGGCTCCATTTTAATGCATCGGGCATTTTCTCTAGCAATATCTTTATTGGAATCAAACAAACATAAACCTAAAATCAGTCCCTCCATTTCTATTTCTGCCTCCTCCCAGGGGTCTTTCCCTCGTGGCTGTAGGCTTCCCCCAGACCACATATCCTGACTGCTGACTTGCATCACACTTTGCATGAACAACCTCTTTAGGGGGGTGCACAAGGATATTTTTGCCCAAATTATTCACTTGTTTGTCAGAAGCTCTAACATAGTTGTGGTGGTGTGACATTTTCCCATGTCTAGAAAAAGATAATTTACGAAGAGATTTTTAGTCATCATCAAAGCAGTAATTTATAGACCCTCAGATGATACAAAAATTGGCCGATTTTCTGAAAATACAGAAGGCTCCAACATACTCATATTTATTAGGTTGGAAATACATTATGCACTCACATGCACACTGTGGGGGATAATATTAGTAAAAATAGAGCTCAGTAAATCAGTGTTATGGAGCACGGCTGTGTCTATAAAGTTTCCTGCTGTCCCTCCTCCTTTGATATCATTTTCTTATTTATTATTTGTATACGTTGTTGGATGGATGCATATCTGTTTACAGCTTCTATAAATTTTCCATATTGATGTAATTTTAGTACAGACAGTTAAGCAGTGACTCATTTTTTGTACTAAACAAGTTCAAAAATAATTCTGAAATGGTCAAAGATTATTTCTTATGAAAATGGAGGAAAAACAATTCTTTTGCTAATGTTCAAAGGATACCTTTTGTCCTATCAAGCATTTTTATTACCCAAGTACGGAGGAAACTATTTTAAAAAATAAATAAATTTAACCAACAGATATTTGTGCCAGCACCGTGGGAGCATTGTGAGTTACACAGATGCATGAATCAGGGCCTTGACCTCAAGGAGATTAGATTCTTGGAGAGGGAGAATATTGTTAACTAAACTACCAATAGCTATACACCACCAGGCAGAATGACTCCAGTGTTATATACAAACATGATGTGTTATAAATGAAACAGAACAAGTAACCGTCTAACTTTGCAAGATGAGAATTTCTAGAGAGGAGATTATTTTAGGAGAAGGCAACAGCATGGACCTGTTTGTTCATTAAATTCATCAAATATATATGAAATGAATTTTATGGACAATGAATTTTACTTAGAGCTGAGGTAGACACAGGCATGAATTGGAAAAATAACTGACTCTTAATAACTGCATAGTTTATATGAATATGAAATTCAGCTAAAATAATTATGCCTAAGGAGGGAATCTTTTAGGCACTAGGATTTATATCTAGTTTGGCCAAAAAGATTGAATTTGCCAAATGGCAATGCATTTCTTTTTCTCATTGCCCCTCCTATTGCAGCCTAGGTTCGATAGTTTGTAATGAATAATAAGTTTCATAAGTCTTTAATGCTGCTAAATAGGGATAATGTATTCCTCCCAAGTAGACTGTTTGCTTTATTCTATGTTTTGATTTATATTTTTTCTTTTCTTTCCATTTTTTTTTTTTTTGAGACAGAGTCTCAAGCTGTCACCCTTGGTAGAGTGCTGTGATGTCACAGCTCACAGCAACCTCCAACTCTTGGGATTAAGCAATTCTCTTGCCTCAGCCTCCCAAGTAGCTGGGACTACAGGTGTCTGCCACAATGACCGGCTATTTTTTGGTTGTAGTTGTCATTGTTGTTTGGCTGGCCCAGGCTGGATTCAAACTCGCCAGTTCCCGTGTACGTGGCTGGCACCGTAGCCGCTTGAGCTACAGGCGCTGAGCCCTCGATTTATATTCTTAAATGTGGCTCGCTGTGGTATGTTTCTTTACTTTCTGTGGTTTTTCTGTTTATTTTCCAATACTCAGCTAAGCCATTATACCTTAATATTACTGTGAAGAGTTAACTTATCTCTAAAAAATTGTTTCTGTTCACAAATCTGTGTTTTTGAATATTTATCACTCTAATTATGTATTTATATCTGTCCCTATACTAGATGGTATTTTCTTGTAAGATACATATTTAGTTTCATATGCTGAATTTTTTTTCAAAACATAAAAAAAGAACGTGTCAAATATTTTCACTTAACTCATTTAATGAGAGGATCAGTAAATGTGGAAAGTAGTTCAAAAAGACTCCAAAGAACAGACATACAAAGATGCCATCAGGAATGTGAAAATGAATATGCTAATAGATGCACAACTGGTCAATGTACACAGGGTGGAAATTAATCTCCAAATGTGAAATCTTGTCTCCATGGACAAGAATGATTTTCTTCATTATTAGTTTTTTATAATTTAGAGTTGCAAGATCCAATACAAGGAAAGCTTAGACATATATACATATATATTGTGTGTCTGTGTATATACATAAAATTAGAGAACCCTAGAAGGGTCTTCTAGAAAATTCCCTACTTTCCATTGAAAGGACAGCCATTAAACTTCTTGACCAGTTCAAATGTTTTAGAGCTTTTCACAAAGACACATATATCTTTATTATCTTGTGTGGTAGCAAATTAAAAACTTCATTGTTGAATTAATGTGTCGTGCTTATTTAGCCTCTTTCTGAATCAAGTAATGACAATCCTATCTAAGGTAGGTAGTGTATAGCAATTCTCTCTGAATTGGTAAAGGAGAGATACAATCTGGATTGGCGTCCCAGCTTTGTCATTACGTAGTTCTGTAATATCGGGCAAGTCTTACCTTCTTTGGTCTGCATTCATTGTTATCTGTAAAGCTACGACAATAATAGGTACCTTGAAAACACAAGATTAATAATGTGAAAATGCTGGGTAAATTGTAAAGTGCCACCTAAAAGTGAATTGCTATTTTTATGATATTTACTACCGGTTTTTCTCTGTGGATGGACATCGCTTCAGTTATTTTGTCCACTAGTGTTCTATCAACTAGATTGTTGTGAGAATAATACTTTTTGGAAATTAAAAAAAAAGTAACAGATATGTTTGCATATAAACTTATTTGTAAATCCACAATAATCTGAGAATAACTATTAGCTGTTTTGGAAGTTTATCCAACCTAAACACCTAAATTAAAGCTTTAGAAATTTATCATGTTCTTTGCAGAGTTCATGCTATGAGCAATATATATATATATATATATATGTATATATATATATATATTTTTTTTTTTGCTGTTTTTGGCTGGGGTTGGGTTTGAAACCACTACCTCCAGCATATGGGGCTGGCTCCCTAGTCCTTTGAGCCACAGGCGCCGCCCTATGAGCAATATTTTTAAAGAAGTCCAGTCTTCCAGACCAGTGTGCTCTAAATAGGGAGCACCGGGATATAAATTTCATTCTGATCTACTTTTGAAAATGTTTCAGCGAAGAAAATCATTTTCATAATTTTTCCCTTTCTGCCAAGTTTAATGGAGTTCTGCACATCTCCACTATTTCATTTAAAGAAATTGATTTATGATCTACTGTAAACCAGTTGATTTTTATGAAATACTCTGTTTCTACTGGGATATAGTATTTATTTTTGGTCAGTTCCTAATGTGAGAGGCATGGATTTCGTAATATTTTTAAATTGTCCTTTAAAATTTAAAGGCTTCTGCAGCAGAAGATCCATGCTGTACCTAGATGAGATCGCATTGAAAACTTTCATCTGTAATAAACCTTTCACAGGAAGGTGATAGGTGGGAAAGGAGACTCGGTGTGAAAATAATTCAAAAGAGGATAAAATACAAAAAAAAGCTGATGAATAACAAACAGGAAAGCATTGTTGGATTAATTCAAGAACTTACTTGTAAGTCATCGTATATTAATGCCATAAACCAGAGACTTTTCTTTTCCTATTCTCCTATCCCCTGCACACCAACCATCTATGCCGTATTTCTCATCATTCACTAAAAAAAAAAAAAAAAAAAAAAGGCAGGAGCAAGGACCTACAAAATAGACATTTAATTTGATTGGTGAGGTAATGTCGTCTTCAATATTACTTAGTAAAAGAGTCACAAGAGACAAATGGCACAAAAACAGATAGAAATTAAGTCAATTACTCTTCTTTCCTCAGTGGATTTTAAGCACAAATGCTATATATAAAAAGAATGCCCAAATTTACCCCATATTTGGTTAGCCCTTCTGGACAATGCCTAAACTGAGTTATACTAATAAAGCAGCAGATGAAAAAATGACTAATATGGTGTAACCCAATCTTTCCCCTTGGCTTAGATTTTCAGCAGGTGTTCCCAAAACCTATTTAGTAAGTGTGATATACTTTTCCATACTGAAGTGAAATGCTGGATGATCTATGAAGGGCATTCAGAGAAATTCTGAAACCGGTTTTACAAGTTGAGACTCATCACTCATCACCGGCAATATAAAAGAGAAGGCATGAAGTGTATTGGAGTTTTGACAAGGCTGTAGAGGAAATCTATTTAGAAAGTACAGTCAGTGTGCGGAGTGGTTCCTTGTTCCTCAGGGAAGGGAAAAATTAGTGGCAGGGAGAGGTCAAGAGAAACTTTGACTTTAACTATGCTTAGAAAATGTCAACAATATGCAATGCCACAAACACACACACACACACACACACATACGAATTGCATGTGAGCTTATACACAATATTGGGAGTAAATCTACTTATTTCATTGTCATATTTTAGGGGGTTGGGGGATTTTTTTTTCTCTAAAATGTAAGTAGCTCTTCCAATAGGAAGCTTTGGCAATTTGAAGACTGAGCAATGCCTCCAAACAAAAAAGAGAGTGACCCCTGCTGAGCAAAGGAACCTATGGCCTGGAGTGAACAGCCCCTGCACCTGTGTTCCCAGGAACTGTGCCTCAGGAAGAAAACAAGCGAGTTTTCTCAGTGCCAGGATGGATAGTCATTGAGCTTCAGATCATTCATTCCATCTGGTAAGTGTAATGCTGGGTGTGAGCTTGGCTTGGCGGATTATTGTGGGCTAAAGTCAGCAGAGTGGGCAGAGTCCTGGCAGGATAGGAGCACCCAGTTTAAAGTTGACTTCAACATACTCTCCGGAAGGGTGAGGAGGGAATAAACGCCGTTCACAGAGAATGAGCTTATTTATTTAAGATTAGTCTGAAATTTCCAAATCTCTCGAAGCAGTAGGGAGATTAGTACAGCTGAGTTGACCATATGATGACTTATTTTAACAGCATGATAGTGAATAAATTAGTCATGTTAAAGCGCCATCCTTTAACAATATTAGCATGGTCAGAAATCCGTTGTGTTGCCATTTCTAGTTCCACAAAAAAAGGATTTATAAGGCAGTGAAACCCTGGAAATGTAGGCCCTCTGTGACCTGATATGCAATTTGATAGTTTTTTTTTTCTTTTTTTAAAAAGACAGGGCTAAAGCAAACACCTGTGACTCAATGCCCAACCGTTTTATCTCCTGGAATAAAGCTGTTGGAGATCAACACATTTCCCCACATGATCTCATTTCACAATAAGCCTTTGGTGAGTATATTGTGGTTCCAGGTGTCATTGTCTTTTCATCCTTTGGCATCCAGAAATGCAGCATTTGCATGACAAACGATTGCCTTGGTTTTGGCAGGGAAGGACCATTCTGCTGTGGGAAGATAGGCAGAAAGGGACCTGCAGCTGTGGCCAGTGTAACATAACTCTTCTCAGCTTGGCTACCTCCATTTGGACTTCACCGTATATCTGTGGAGAAGAGTCCCTGGATGTATCAGTTCACACTGCAGCTGTGGCAATAAATGGTAAGAAAATAGTCTGTACTATTCTTTGCATTGAGTCCGCTTTTCTGTTAGTGACCCAGCAGATGCCTCTGCTAGATAAATGGAACAGACTCTGCTAGAAGCTTAAAGTGGATCAGCAGTGACACATCTTAATATTCTTCTAGTTCATTTTAATTATTCATGAAAATTGAAATACATCCCCCCATCATGGAACTGATTAAGTTTTGCAAATATATAATCCATCCTTAATACTTTTATCTGCAGAAATCTATATTATAGGCTAAAGATTAAATATGTAGTTTAAAGAAAAGTTCTTTATCAATCAGGTAGACAAGTAGACTCTCTTCCGTTTCCCACTTCTCACTTACCACTTTGCTTCAGAATAACCACATACAACAAAAATTGCATGGGAAAGATTCATGTAAACACATTCATTTGGTCTTTCATTAAAACATCCAGAAAGGTGAGAGCAGAGCTGTTTGTAAATGCGAGTTGAATGTGGGTCAATGAACACGGACAAAGCACAGAAACATCCACACATGGGTGAGAGATGGAACAAAGACACTTTAAAAACTACATTGGGCAGTGCCTGTGGCTCAAGGAGTAAGGTGCCAGCCCCATATACCGGAGGTGGTGGGTTCAAACCCAGCCCTGGCCAAAAACTGCAAAAAAACAAATAAACAAACAAAAACTACATTTAAAATCATAGGGAAAGAAAAAAATTCTCAAGTTGAAATGCTAGATGATTGATACTATTTGCAATTCTCAATTACTCACAAAATAAGCCTTACTAAACCCTCACCAAGTGAGAGCTACTATACCAGAGGCTGGAAGCTAATTTTCTGTCCTTCAGCAACTTACAACCTTGTTGGGGAGAGACTAGCACTACCTGTATGAAATAGCTGCCAAATAAAATTTTTCTCTTATCAAAGAAATATTCTAAAATGCTCACAGAGCAGGGGGAGTGCCTTTAGGAATTTGTCCATGCCTCAATTTAATGTAAAGACTGGTAAATTTACAGTTCCAACTTTTTGTCTAAGTTTCAAGTAGCCAACTGTATATGTAATAGCTCTGCTTTGATGTATTAATAGCACACACTATTCAACATGTTTAAAAACTAAATAATTATCTTCTAATGAAAATATCTCTTGTTCCAATGTTTCTTATCTCATTACATTGATCCTACCATGCATCTATTACAATGACAGAAAAAAATCTTACGATTCTTTTAATCTCTTTTCCTCACTCACATTTCTAATTTAGCACCAACTCTTGATTCATTTCTGTTAAATTTCTTAAATCTAACATACCTCCTTCCTAAGTACTGCCCCTCTAGTTAAAGCTACAAACTTCTATATTTTGGATTCCACCATCAGCCTAGAGACTGGTCCTTCTTTATTCACGGCTGCTCTTCCCTCATCCATTATTTCTTCTTCTTCAGGCAGAGTGACTTTTGCAAAATGCAGTTTATATGTGATCTACCTAACGGAACCCTTCAAAGTCTGCTATGCTCTTAGGATAAAGGTCAAATTCCTTAATAAGGAAGATCAGTAGAGTTCTGTTAGGAACATGTCTCAGAAAACAGCCCAAATTGGCTTAAGCTACCAGAAGATTTATTAGTCCACATTATTAAATGTCTAGGAAAATGGCTCATTTGATTTTTGCATCAATATTCATTAGTGATATTGGTCTATAATTTTCTTTTCTTTTTGGGTCTTTCCCTGGCTTAGGGATCAAAGTTATGTTTGCTTCATAGAATGTGTTCGGTAGTATTCCTTATTTTTCTATATTTTGGGTACATGTGAAACTTACTAAATGTAGAATACAAATATTTTCATACAATAAGCAAGAAAATCCCATGAAGGTTATGTCAAACGGTTGGATGAAAATATTTCAGGTTGTATATGAAGCCAGCACATTGTACCCCA
>CAUYRH010049308.1:0-33475 GCA_963574655.1 Perodicticus potto | reverse complement strand
ATAATCACTTGTGTTTGTTGGGTGTGTGTATGTGTGTGTGTAGTGAAACTTGAAATTTTTCTTCAGATTAAGAAAGGTTATTACATTGAGTTTCAAATGTCAAAATTCTGCATTGATAATTTAATCTTATTATAGTATAATGGCCTCATAAACTGTGCGGAATTGAAATTATAAACATTTTATGTACAAGGGAACTGATGTTGCAAACAAATGTGAAATTGTAAAATCTCATCTGTCAGTATGTATCTTAGAATTGTTACAACACAAACAATAGTTGGAGACCAGGCCAGAAGCCCAGTCCTTGTCCTTACTAAAAAGGCAGGTAGACCAGAGCAAGACCAACACCCCAGATCTTGGATGAAGGAGAGATCCCGGCAACAGGTCAAACTCAAAGCAGAAAACACAAAGTTGAGAATTCACATAACAAATCCGAGTTTACAGAAGACAACAACAATAGGGCCAAGACGGTGTCACATTTGTTTCACTCCAGTTTCCTGTCTACTTATTTCCTCAGAAAAGGGTACACAGAATTTCCTCTTAGAGTACACAGAATATAGCATACAGTACACAATAAAAACACATATATACACATACATAATAAATTAACATATACAGGAAAAGTAATCAAAACCCAAAAGAACTTTACAAGTTTGTGACTCTAAGACAATAAATAACAGTTTGCACAGCAAGGAGCAGGAAGCAGGAAGAGAAAGGAGTAGAAAGTGGAAAAGGAAAAACTGGGAAAATCCAGCCTATGGCTAGATCTCAGGTAGGAAAGCTAAAGAAAAAACTCCCAAAGCCTAAGTAAGACTCCTAGAAATTTCATTTAAGAAAGTACCTGGAGATAAGAGGGTAAAATGCTTAATGAAGAAATGGATTTTTGCGTTTCTAAGTGCTAAAGAAATAAGGCACCTCAGACTGTGGGCCCAGGCAGTCAACACTGCAGCTCTGCCAGACCTGGGACCTGCGGTCAGTGAATGAACAACCCTGTCCAGGGAGCAGGAGCTCACTGGCATCATGAGGTCATAGAGCTGCTGGGGTCTCCTGCCTCAGGAAGACGGTGAAGTGCCCTGCCTGCTGCTGCTTCTACAGAGCCTGGTAGACAAGTCGCTGTGGAGCTCAGGTCTTCTTGGATCAGGCCATCACCTGCCTACATGGCGGGCCAACATCCTCCAAGGTGAGGGCCCGTATGTATATTGAGGCTGAAATAGATGTTTACAACCAGAGTTTAAAATCAGAATCATTCTAACATACATCCTCCCTGAACTTTCAGAATAATGGTTATTATAGAATAATTAAAAATGTGACAAAATTATACAAGTTTGTTACAATAAAAGGACGATGGCAGGTGCAGAGGAAATGGTGGGATGCCTTCTCACCTCAGATAAGAACCAGCGCAAAACTCTGAAACTTGTTTTAGAGAAAGAAGGGAACCAGTTTAGTGGCACGTGGATTGTAAAGAAAGGTACAAAAGATATTGAAATTAAAAATCTTGATATGATAAACTTCTGACATACAGTTATTCTATTATACCAGAAAGATCCAGAACACCAGGACCTTGGTCAGAATTCATGTCCAGCTTCAGAAGTGGACTCCTAACTTGAGCAGCCCTAAATGAGTTAGACCTAACCAAGAAAATTAGCCAGCACTGGCTTTGCCTGTTAAGAAAGGAAAAAAAAACACATGTGCTCCTGGTGGTTTGAAAAAACCTTTGTTCCACTTCTTATATGTCAGCGGTTCTCAACCTATCAGTCACAACCCACAAGAACTGTATTAAAGGGTTGCAGCATTAGGAAGTTTGAGAACCACTGTTACATATGAACATGATCTTAAATTTTCACAAGGACAAAAAGGGAGCCTTTTCGCTTTTTTGCTAATCAAATCCCAGTGTATGACCAACAGAAATCTGGGTTCTCAAAATGTTTTGCAGGACTTGGGTACAGAGTTGCAGGCATTTCTTGAGCAACAGCTGACCATATTCCAGAGGAACAAATTGTTGAGAACAATGGTGTCATCTTCTTAACACCACAGACTCTGTGAACAACCTTAAAAATGGAACTACTCCATCATTGTCTGTCTTTACTTTGATGATATCGGATGAACGCCAAAACACTGGCAAACACCACCCATACAATATGATCATGTTCAGTTATCTACCTAGATCAGAAACTTGAAGATCTTCAGACTCACTGCCCAAGTCATTGGGACGACTGTCTCAGTTGGTGCTGGGGATGCCAAAAACACAGATGAAGCCATGGACTATATCTGTGAACTGGGACTGGGTTCTTCTCTCTTTTTTTTTTTTTCTTTTGAGAGAGTCAATCTGTCACCCTGGGTAGAGTGCATGACATCACAGTTCACAGCAACCTCAAACTCTTGGGCTTAAGTGATTCTCTTGCCTCAGCCTCACAAGTAGCTGGGACTACAGGCACTCACCACAATGCCTGGCTATTGTTGTTGTTGTTGCAGTTGTCATTGTTGTTTAGCAGGCCTATGCAGGTTCGAACCTGCCAGCCTCTGTGTATGTGGCTAGTGCCATAACCATGGTGCTACAGGCATTGTATTGTTCTTCTCTTGATGGGTCAGTGACAGCAACAAACCCAAAAGAACAGGAGAAAATCATTTAGAAGCCCCGAAAGCTTTTTAGGAAAGTGGAATCACCAACTACCCACCAATTTAAATGCATCATATCTTAGCTGATGAGGGAGAGAGTCTGGCAAAGAGTAACAATGGAGAACCCAAAAACTTATCTCAAGTTTGAAAAGGGGAATTTGAAACAGAAATATGAACAATAGATTTTTACAGTTCAGAAAACATGCATTGTGTTTCCGATACCAAAGAAAAGAGCAGGATTTACAAAGCACTGTTTTTGTACACTGCACACTTGCAGAAATATAATGATGCTGTCCTTAGCAATAAACATGTACAAATCAAAGAAGTTCTGGATTACCTGAAAGACTTCTTCAGCAATGTCCAAGCAGCAGGATTTAGTAAGATTGAGCAAGATCTTCCTTGGAGATTTGAAGAAAAGCTGGATCCCAGCAATGAGAACCGTAAACTCAAAGACCTCTACTTCATCAATTAAACTCAGAGACAAGAACCATTTTCTTTGTAAAAACTGGATCATTTATGGATGTTTTGAAAAAACGGCCTGAAGGAAATTCTAAACTTAGCTTTCTCCAACCTGGCACATTGACCAGATGTTGTGAAACAAATCAGAACATAGAAAGACCCTCCAAGCACAGAAGTGCATACCGGACCCATTCAGAACCACTGGAGATACCAGTCTTCTGATTACCACCTCAGTTGCTAATGAAGGCATGACAGTTGCACAGGGCAATCTTGTTATCCCGTCTGAGTATGTAGGCAATGTCATCAAAATGATCCATACCAGAGGAAGACCCAGAGGTAGCAAGTGCTTTCTTCTGGAGAGTAATACTGATGTAATTGAAAATGAAAAAAATAATGAATCACTCTATTTTAAGCCTTCAAACATGGTATTAAGTAGCATTTAAAGAAAAGATTCTTCATATACAGATTCATGAAAAATTTATCAGCGATAGTCAAGAAAAAGCAAAACCTGTGCTTGATAAGAAAAATTAAAAAATGCTTTGCAGAAAATGCAAAGCCTTGGTATGTTGTACGGGTGACGGAAGAGTGGAAGAGGGGTGCCAGGACACTGTGGTGAGAGACATCTTCAAGGAAGGCTTTGTGAGCAAACCACATCCCAACCCAAAGAAATGTTCAAGTTTTAAGGAGAGTGCCGAAATATTCTGTGCCAGATAGAACTTCAGCCATGACCAGGGAATTCATGTAAAGTCTAAGATATTCCAGTCATAAAATGTGAAAGTTCTGTGGTGGAAGACGTTGCATCTGAAGCTCAGACACTGCCCTCAAAGGACTTTCATTTTAAACGGATGCCATTTGTTGTTGCAGAAATGTCCAGGTGACTTCAGGGCCTCAACCTTCCACTACAGGAAGTAGGAGACTGAGTAAAGCACCGAACCCAGGAGGAACAATGGTGGGTCGCTCGTTCCACTGTGAACATACTTCACCTAAGGCTTGTGCTGTATTGAACATTTATCACTTTACGTTCTGTGTACTGTTTTCAGCAATTTGCACTATATCATATATGAAAAGTACAAGTGAGTAGCAGCACTAAATATTTTGCAGGCCAACAGAGGACATGGTACTTGGGAAAAAATTAAAAGCCCCAGTCTCTGCTTCTCTCCTCTTCAGAGCCAACTGCCAATGAACACACTGTAACTACCCCACGCCAGTGGGATAGACAGATGAATAAGTGAAATGGTGAACGGTTTTCCATACCTCCCTTTCTCAACCTACTTTAAACTGGCTTTTGCCCTTAACAAATCTACTGACGCTTCTTTTCAAGGTTACCAGTGACTCTGGTAACAAATCCATTGGCACTTGTTAGTCCTTCCCATATTTGACCTCTGCACTTTGGGCCTGGCGGCACTCCTTTCTTAAAACTCTTTCGTGCTTCTACTTCTCCTAATTCTACTCTAGTGCTTTTTCTTGGTTTCTTCTTGCTGATCCCTTAAGTGTTGATAATTCCAAAAGTTCACTATGTATACTGTATGTATATACATATTATAGACACATTATATATACTTACATACTATGTACATATGTATTATCCGAACATTGTAACTATTATACACATATATATAATTAATGTGTATAATAGTTATTCATATGCTCATGTTCTCTACATAGCAGTGTAGAATGGTGATCTTAAAACTCTACAGTGGACAATTTTTAGTAGTAAGTGTATAAAAATGATAATTCCTGTTCTTTTAGCTTACTGTCCATATTGCCCTATTAATTTGTTTGGTTTTTTTCCTTTAATCCATACCATTGCTGTCTTTGAATGGTCATCTCAAGCCATTTTTGAATAATAGTTCATGTTCAACACTCAGACTGTCCATTCTCAGCTGCCCTGAATGACACTGATGGAGCAGTTTAATTGGGCTGTCCTTTCTATTTAAAAAATTAGAATATGTATCCAAATGACATTCCTGTGTCACTTAGCAGTTTGCTAATGCTTCAGAAAGTTAAGTTAGGGAGACAAGTGCCTGAATTTTTCTATTTCCAGCCAGACCAAGGTATTTTGTGTTAGAGGAAGGCTTAATACATGTAACAATTACAGCATTTTCCTGAAACAGATTCATATTAGTTGTCTGTAATTCAGTAGGACCATCAATGGCTTAAAAAAAACTCCAAAGATCAAAAAATGGTAATGCTACGTCAATACATATGACCACGTAACCTTTTTGAAGTAGCACCTATTTACATATTAAGGCTATCTGAAACCACTTCAGGCACAGCCAGGCACCAGACTATGAGAATCCACCCTGGACATCCAAAGGGTGACACTCTACAGCTGTATCGTTCTCTGTGTGATCTGATGAGCAGTGGTGTGGGCAGGGAGCCAGAAATCTTGCCGATTATATAGTTTCTCTTTGGCTTTTCTTTATCTGTAACATAAGGATAATACCAAACTCTAAGGGTTAATGGAATTTTTTTTATATTAAAAGAACGTATGCAAATTACATGATATAGAGCATCTGCTTGATAATAGTTATTGTTAGCATTCTTAATAAGACACAATAAAAATGAATTATTTAAACAAAAAAATAACATTTTATAGAGGGTAATACTTGTTAACCTATTTTGTTATATTCACTTTTGTAATGACATTTATATTCATTTTTCATTGAACAATTTTAAAGTATTCATCTTCCTTAAGTATTGAGATTAATTATAATGAAATGTTTTACTTGAAATATTACCTCCCTTATATGTACCTGACATAAAAATCATCTACCTGGAAAATACTTTAAAAGAATTTAATGTAATGAAGAATAATAAAATACATATATTTAAAAAAAATAAAATAAAATAAAAGAATTTAAAACAATTCTAAAGCTCTAATTCTGAAACTCTTTCAGATGCTAATAAAGTTACCCCAAAATAGTAAGATGCGAACTCTCAATTATAAGAGCTTAAGGAGTAAAGTAAAACAAATAGGGCAAGTTAGTACTCCGTGTGATTCAGGGGATAGACCTGAGGCTAGAGCAATGAATCAAAGGTGATTCCATGCCCTAATAGAAACAATAAGAGAGAAAGACACACAGGACGGGTGTAATTATATGCCTGGGTGATGCTGACGTTGAAAAGAATAAGGAAATGATCAATGATGAGTAAATAAAGAAGATGACACTTGAGTTTTGAAAGCATGAATGGGCTCGGTGCCTGTGACACAGTGGTTAAGGTGCCAGCCACATACACCAACGCTGGTAGGTTAGAACCCGGCCCGGCCAGCTAAACAACAATGACAACTGCAAAAAATAGCCAGGCACTATGGCAGGCACCTGTATTCCCAGCTACTTGGGAGGCTGATGCAAGAGAATCACTTCAGCCCAAGAGTTTGAGGTTGCTGTGAGTTGTGATGCCACAGCACTCTACCGAGGATGACATAGTGACAGTCTATCTCAAAAAAAAAAAAAAAGAAAGAAAGAGAGAAAGCATGAACGTTTAGCTAAGAGGATATTCTAGGCCAAAGAGGCATCCAAAGCAAATATATAATACCCTGACCTCGGGGGCAAACTTAAATAGTTCTCTGCAGTTGGATCAGAGGTGTAACAATGCAACACTATCACCATATTGCTGTCTCCAGAGATCAAAATCATTACAAAGGGAATATGACATTTTCATAGTCAAAGAGAATATGACATGTTTTCAAGAGTAAACCCTTAAAAATCAAATTTAATAATTATTTATTACTTATTTATTTCAATAAATTATTTCAATAAATTATTTTCAATAATTATTTAATATTTACATATTAATATTAATTTTTGCATTGCCCCTCTAACCCTATTCTCTACCTTAGAGTCCAATATTTTGTAAAATATTTTAAAAGTATATTAAAGTGTAATATTTTATAAAAATTTTAAACGTATGTTAAAGTACACAGGATTTTTTAAAGTACAAGACTCAAAACCAAAGTAAAGACCAGAGTATACCTTTTTCCTTATAGAAATAAATCAAATGAAGAAATGAAGAGGGATTATAGAAGAAAATTTCATCAACCTAAAATATAAAATATATAAACTGTGTTAGGTTCATATTATCAACTTTGGGGAACACAGTGAAATCCGAATCAAACAACTTCTCAAGAAGGTGGTCCTGGGAAACTAGCAACAACTCTCTTCAATGAGAAGTGGGTAAAATAACAAAGTGGGTAGTAAATTCTGGAAGAAAAACCATGAACAGTATATTACTAGTCTAGTGCTGCCCAGGAAATTTCCTAAAGGTTATCTGCTTAAAACCATAAACACTTACTATCTCCCAGTTTTGAAGGGTTAAGACTTTGGAATAATTTAGTTACATGTTTCCAGCACTGGATCTCTCTTGAGGTTACATTTAAGACTTTGGCCAGGACAGCTATTCTTTGAAACTGTTACTGGAGTAGAAAGATCTAATTCGAAAAAGTAGATCAGTCCATGACTACTGGCAAAAGGCCTCAGTTCCTTGCTGCTATGAGCAGGAAGTGTCAGTCACTGGCTACATAAACCTCCTTACATGGCTGCTTGAGCATCTTTACAGGATTACAGCTGGCTTCCCCAGAGTAAGCGCTCCGAGAGAGAGAAAGGAAGGCAGAAGCTACAGTATCTTTCATGATCTACCCACAGAAATCCACAGCATCATTTCTGCCCATTTCTATCAATTAGAAGCAAGTTACTAAATGCAGTTGATACTTAAAGGGAGAGGAATTAGGTTCCACCTTTTGAAAGTAATGTCAAAAAAATGTGGACATATTTTAAACCATCACATATAGCCTCCAACCTGCACATATAAGGAGATGTCAGGAGTTTATGGAAAAGATAGGGGATGCCCGTTTTAGATGTACTATTTCCAACTTTAAAACAACTTTTTAAGAAGTCTATCGAGCATTCAGAAGAGGAAGCTCATGGCCCTCACAGTGCCTTTTTCCCCCTTCTGACCAAGTTTCATACAAATGACAGAAGTTGTCACAGTAAGGAAGATGTATAATCTAAAAATTTTTAACACAACATGTGGAGGAAGAAAGGCAACAATAAATGAGGAGCCAACGTACAGGAATATATCAACAACAGCCATGGAAGACAGCAGCTCACCCAGGAGGAAGACCATAGGTCCTGGGGCTTTTCTGCAAGAGGACTTCTTTCCAAAGCAGCCAAGGCACTGCGAAGACTGTGTGGGAGTGGAGTGGTGGTGGAAAGGGCAATTTATAATTCAAATAGTTTCACCCACTAGGATATTATGTACTCCTTTAACTAGATAAGCTCAGCTTCACTGGCACCATTTCAATAAATACAGAAAGAAAATGAACCATGTTTCTTGTCCAAGTTTAATTAACCAAAGATCTAATTACTTCAAAAATCCCTGTCTATAGCTAAGTGTCTAAAAGGAAGTCCACATCATCCAGCCCTGTGGTCACCTTAAGGCAGGGAGAGTCTATTTGGTCCCTAGGGAGAGAAGAAACAAAAATGTGCTCACAGTATTTTAGGGAAAACATAGCCTTGGCAGTTGAACCCCCATGCAAAAATGACTAAGGAGATAAGAGGGAGCTCAATATAGAATCTAAGCATAAATTCTCACACAAGGAGAAAAATGTATAAAGTATGTCTGTCTTTTCACATGCTAAAGAAGAAATTTTAGGGATGGACCAAAGGCTGAAAACTCAATCAAATAAATCTCCAAAGTGTGACAATAAGTTACACATGAGAGAGAGAGGGAGGCATGATGGCTGACTAAGGCCAGCTTTCGGCAGAGGCTTCCGTCCAGAACGAGAAATAATGACCAGAAATGACCCAATAAAGTAGATCAGGAGCTGAACTGAAAGACAGAATAAGATAGGTTAGCATCACCCCTGCTGCGACAAGCTGGTGATACAGGATTCCACCACTCAGGGCTAGACAGGGAGACTCCCATTCTCTAGGCCCAGGTGAGCTCAGAAGTCAGACCCCCTTTTCCAGGCATAAGCAGACTTCCTTTTTCGGGACACACCCTCTGGGTTCTGATAAGATCATAAACAAAGCAGCCAGTGATGGTTTTTGGGTTCCACCTTGGGTAGGAGCATACACCCTAATCCCTTCTCAGAGACAAAGACTGTAAAGGACCAGCTGCCAGCCATGTGGAATCCTCTAGACTTAAGACCCCTAGATGAAAGAGCCCACGTGGAGACTCCCGAGGGAGTTCTTCAGTTCCTTCTCCCTTCCAGAAGCTCTAGTCCTTTTTTCTAATACTTCTTCTGTATTCCTTTCTAACTTCTAATAAAAGTCCTCTCTTACCACTGATCTGTGGTCTGTGGGTTCATTCTTCAAATCCCCAAGACCAAGGACCTACTGAAGAGTGAAATTCTGGTATCACTGGGACTCCAAGGAAACAAATTTCAGGTATAAAACACATCCCAAAGAGGATGGGAATCCTTCCCTTCCCTACCCAGGAGAGCGGCTTGGGGTGAGTAGAGAACAGAGGACCTTTTGTTTCACTGAAAGGGAGAGAACGACTGAGGGCCAGTACTCCCTCCAGGGAGAGATACCACTGCAAGCCCAGGCAGTCTCTTGCCTGGCCAAAAGTTGATCTAATATTCTCCCTACCTTCCCGAACACCCAATCAACCCTTCCCCCTCTCCTGGCATCTAGAAGAATACCCCCTGCAAAATCTGGAGCGTTTGACAGATTTTTGCTGGGGCAGAGCACCTCATCAACTGTGAAACAGTTGTGCTAAAACTGTAACTTTAATTGAGGTGGGGAGTCACAAAGGGAGAGAAACTTGCTGTGTTGGAAAGAGCAAAGCTTGGGTCTGTGCTACCAACCACCGGGGACCACAGCCCACCAGCTCCCCAGCTCAGCAGTCTGCAGTGAGAGGCTCGGCTCTCCCCAGAGCTCCTGCAACCAGCAGCCACAGCAGCGACTCCCACCCAGCTTCTGCAACCTGTGGGCAGAGGCTGGCAACTGCTGCCTGGCTCCTGCAGCCCACAGCCAGCAACTCTGCCCTCCAGCTTCCCACCTGGCTCCTGTGGCCTGCAGCTGGTGAATTCTGTCCGACCCCTGCAACCCACCACCCGCAGCTGGCAACTCCTGCCTGGCTTCTGTGTCCATTGGCCCATGGCCGGCAACTGCCACCTGGCTCCTGAGACCCACGGCCTGGGGCTGGTGACTCCACCATTTGGCTCCCAGCCCTGCTCCTGAGACCTCTGAGGCCCACAAGGGCAGAGACTCTGCCCTCCAGCTCCCCACTGGCTCCTGCGACCTGCACACAGCAGTACCCCAGACCCGTGGCACCATACCAGACCGGTGGGAGCACAGCCCCATACACTGGTGGCAGCCACATAGTCCCTCCCACAGGGGTCAAATTTAGCTGCCAGTGGATCCCCATTGCCTAGATGCTGAAGACCTTTTGAACTGCCCCACCTGATCAGCGTTTGTGTCAACCAGGGAAATTGGTTTGCAACTCTTGACCTGGGCCAGTCACCTGGGGACCCACCAAGGTTGTACCCTGGTTGTGTTGTTGTGGGAGAGTGGGATTCTCCCCTTTCACTTGTCACCTATGGAGGAGTGGGGTGTCTTACTTGCTTATATATCTCCGCAGCTGAAATTTCAGCCCAAAGCCACTGATTTACTAGGATTGGACAGAGACTAGCTGAATACTAGTCAGCACCATCTAGCCCCATCACACCAAGCAGGTGCCCAGAGTTTCAAGCAGTAGTTCTGAATAGGGCCTTTCTAAAGCTCTAGGGGGAAAGCCTCAAACACCAGTCCCAGTTCTTTGGTAAAGGGCTGGTTAATTACAACTCCAGGAGCCCTCAATTCAATTTCACCTTGCCACCTTCTCTAGCCAAACATTGAAAAATAACCAGGGAGCAGAATCAGCAGAAAATCTTTGGCAACATGAATAATCAGAGTAGATCAATTCCCCCAAGGAATGACAAGGGAGATACAACAGAAGATCCCATTCATAAACAAATGGCTGAGATATCAGAAATCAAAGTCAGAATTTGGATTGCAGATAAGATTAACAGAATATAGTTAAAGATGGAATTAGAAATTCAAGGAACAATTCAAAAGTTTTCTCAAGAATTCAATGAATTCAAAGACAAAATCACCAAAGATTTTGACACATTTAGGCAAGAACTTGCAGCTTTCAAAGATCTAAGAAATACAATTAGAATCCCTCAGTAACACAATGGAGCAGGCAGAAGAAAGGATCTCTGACATTGAAGACAAAGCTTTTGAACACTCCCAAACACTCAAAGAGGAAGAGAAGTGGACAGCAAAAATGGATCATTCTCTGAAAGAATTGTGAAACCTCTCCAAAAGAGCAAACATTCACCTCATAGGAATCCCTGAGGGAGAAGAGGATGGTCCGACAGGCACACATATTCTACTCCAAGAGATAATTGAGGAGAACTTCCCAAGCTTGGCAAGACATACTGAAATTCAGATAGCAAATAGTATCAGAACCCCAGCACAACTCAACCCAAATAAAGCATCTTCTAGACACATTGTAATTAACTTCATCAAAGTTAATATGGAAAAAATCCTGGTAGCAGCCAGAGGTAAGAAAATCATAATCTACAAGGGGAAGAATATTAGAATGACTGTAGATCATTCTGCTGAAACTTTTTAAGCCAGAAGAGGATGGTCATTGACCTTCAATCTCCTAAAGTAAAACAACTTTCAGCCCAGGATCGTGTATCCAGCTAAATTGAGCTTCATTAATGACTGAGAAGTTAAATACTTTAATGACAAACACACAGTGAAGACATTTACCATAATCAAACAAGCTCTGCAGGATATACTCAGACCTATCCCCCATACTTACTTTGGTGGTAGACCAGCACAATGCTCTACCACCAAAGTAAACTCACTCTGAAATTCTTGACCCAAACCCAATTTCCACAGTGGTGAAAAGATTCAAAATATACACTGCACTTTCAAAAAATGTGACACCCAAAATACTACAAGGCTTACCAATCCTCTTGATTAATGTGAATGACTTAAATTGTCCTGTAAAGAGGCACAGGTTGGCTGACTGGATATAAAAACTCAGGCCAGATATCTATTGCATACAAGAAATCTCATCTCACCTCAAAGGATAAATATAGACTCGGGGGAAGGGATGGGCATCTGTAATCTAGGTGAAATAAATCAGAAAAAAGCAGGGGTGGCAATTTTATTTACAGACACACTAGGCTTTAAATGAACAAAAAAAAGGAAAAACAAAGATGGTCACTTCATGTTTGTTAAGGGAAACACTCAACATGATGAGATGTCAATAATTAACATTTATGCACCCCACCAGAATGTTCCTCAATTTATAAGAGAGACCCTAACAGACATGATTAATTTAATATCTTCTAGCACCACAATACTTGGAGATTTTTAACACCCCTTTGGCAGTGTCGGATAGATCCTTCAATAATAAACTAAGCAAAGTAATTTTGAATTTAAACTTCACCATATAACAATTGAATTTAACAACAGACACCTACAGAACATTTCATCCTAACAAAACTGGATACACCTTCTTCTCATCAGCCCATGGAACATCCTCCAAAATTGATCACATCTTAAGTCACAAGTCTAATCTCAACAAATTTAAAAGTATAAAAATTATTCCTTGTATTTTCTCAGATCATTACGCAGTAAAAGTTGAACTCACTAATGACAGGGGTCAAAATACTCATACAAAGTCATGGAAGCCAAATAACCTTATGCCGAATGATATCTGGATCATAGATGAAATTCAGAAGGAAATTGCCAAGGTTTTGGAACAAAACAATAATGAAGACATGAATTATCAGAACCTGTGGGATAATGCCTAGTTCAAAGAGGGAAATTTGTAGCATTGCAAGCCTTCCTCAAGAGAACGGACAGAGAAGTCAATAACTTAATGGGACATCTTAGGAAACTGGAAATAGAAGAATATTCCAACCCCAAACCTAGCAGAAGAAAAGAAATAACTAAAATTAGAGCAGAATTTAATGAAATAAAAAACAAAAGAATTATTCAAAAGATCAATGAATCGAAAAGTTGTTTTTTTGAAAAATTCAACAAAATCGATAAACCTTTGGCCAACCTAACAAAAATAGAAAATTAAAGTCCATTGTATCATCATTCAGAAATGACAAAGGCAAAATAACAGCAGACACCTCAGAAATTCAAAAAATTCTTAATGAATACTACAAAAAACTGTATTCTCAGAAATAAGAAAATATGAAAGAAATTGACCAATACTTGGAAGGACACCAACTTCCTAGACTTAATCAGAAAGAATTGGAAATGCTGAACAGACATATATCCAGTACTGAAATAGAATCAACTATATAAAATCTCCCCAAAAAAGAAGAGTCCGAGACCAGATGGCTTCACATCAGAATTCTACCAAACCTTTAAAGAGGAACTAGTATCTATATTACTTAACCTTTTTCAAAACATCAAAAAATAAGGAATATTTTGGAACACATTCTATGAAGCAAATATTACCCTGATCCCCAAACCACGAAAACACCCAACAAGAAAAGAAAACTACAGACCAATATCTTTAATGAACATAGATGCAAAACTATTCAATAAGATCCTAGCAAACAGAATCCAGCAACACATCAAATGAATTATATACCATGACCAAGTGGGTTTATCCCAGGGTCTCAAGGTTTGTTCAACATACGTAAATCTATAAATATAATGCATGACATAAGCAAACTAAAAACAAAGACCATATGATTCTCTCAATAGATGTAAAAAAATCTTTTGCCAATATCCAGCACCCTTTCATGATCAGAACACTAAAAAAATAGGTATAGAAGGGACTTTTCTTAAGTTGATAGAGGCCATCTGCAACAAACCCATAGCCAATATCATATTGAATGGAGTAAAACTGAAAACATTTCCACTCAGATCACTAGGCAAGGTTGCCCATTGTCTCCACTGCTTTTTAACATTGTAATGGAAGTCTTAGCCCTTGCAATCAGGCAAGAGAACGTGATCAAGGGTATACAAATAGGGTCAGAGGAGATCAAACTGTCACTCTTTGCAGATGATACAATTTTATACCTGGAAAACCCCAGGGACTTAACCACAGAACTCTTAGAAGTGATCAAGGAATACAGTAGTGTCTAACGATACAAAATCAATACTCACAAATCAGTAGCTTTTATATATACCAATAATAGTCAAGCCCCCCAAACAGTCAAGGACTCTATTCCCTTTACAGTTGTGCCAAAGGGGATGAAATATTTTCGAATTTACCTAACAAAGGATGTGAAAGATCTCTATCAAAAGAATTATGAAACTCTAAGAAAAGAAATAGCTGAAGATGTTAACAAATGGAAAAGCATACCATGGTCATGGCTAGGGAGAATCAACATTGTTAAAATGTCCATATTACCCAAAGCAATTTACAAATTTAATGCAATCCCTATCAAAGCACCACCATCATACTTTAAAGATCTGGAAAAAATAGTACTTCGTTTTATATGGAACCAGAAAAAACCTCAAATAGCCAAGACATTACTCAAAATTAAAAACAAATCAGGAGGAATCACACTACCAGACTTCAAACTATACTATCAATCTATAATGACCAAAACAACATGGTATTGGCACAAAAAAGAGAGGTAGAGTATGGAACAGAATTGAGAACCAGGAGAGAACCGAGACACTTACCTTAATTTGATTTTTGATAAGCTATCAAAAATATAAATTGGGGGAAACATTCCCTATTTAACAAATGGTGCTGGGAGAATTGGCTGGAGACTTGTAGAAGACTGAAACTGAACACACACCTTTCACCATTAACAAAAATTGACTCACACTGGATAAAAGATTTAAACTTAAGACATGAAACTATAACAATTCTTGGAATGAGTGCAGGAGAAACACTTGAAGAAATTGGCCTGGGAGAATACTTTATGAGGAGGACCACTCCAGTAATTGAAGCAACACCAATAATACATTACTGAGATCTGATCAAACTAAAAAGCTTCTGCACAGCCAAGAATACAGTAAGTAAATCAAGCAGACAGCCCTAAGAATGGGAGAGGATATTTGCAGTTTATGCTTCTGACAAAGGTTTGATAACCAGAAGCTAAAGAGAACTCAAACTTGTTAATAAGAAAAGAATAAGTAATCCCATTTCATTGTGGGCAAGGGACTTGAAAAGAAGCTTCTCTGAAGATGATAGGTACATGGCTTACAGACACATGAAAAAATGCTCATCATCTTCCATCATCAGAGCAATGCAAATCAAAATCACTTTGAGATATCATCTAACTCCAGTAAGAGTGGCTCACATAACAAAATCTCAAAACTACAGGTGTTGGTATGGATACGTCCCTTTTGGAAAGAAGTATGGAGAATACTCAGGGATCTAAAAGTAGATCTGCCATTTGATCCTGCAATTCCTCTACTAGGTATATATCCAAAAGACCAAATATCACTTTATAACAAAGATATTTGCACCAGATTGTTCACTGCAGGTCAATTCATAATAGCCAAGTCATGAAAGAAGTCCAAGTGCCCATCAACCCATGAATGGACTAACAAATTGTGGTATATGTATAAAATGGAATATTATGCAGCCTTAAAAAAGAGGGAGACTTTACCTCCTTTAAATTTACATGAATGGAGCTGGAATGTATCCTACTTAGTAAAGTATCTCAAGAATGGAAGAAAAAATATCTCATGTACTCAGTACTATTATGAAACCAATTTACAATCACTCACACTTTCATTTAAAGAATAGATCACAACTATGGCCCAGGATGAAAGAGGGAGGAGGGGGGTTGGGAGGGGAGGGGTGAGGTCAGATCAAGGGAGGGTGAATGGAGGGATCACACCTAAGGGGCACAATGCAAGAGGACATGTCAGATCTATTAGTATAGAGTATAAATGTCTTAGCCCAATAATTAAGTAAACAAGATAAGGTATATATTAACCAGTGTAAGGTAAGCTTTCCTAATTCTATATGAAATGAGCACATTGTACCCCATAAATGCATTAATGTATACATGATCTATGCGTTTATGATTTAATAAAAAAGATAAAAAATAAAAATAAATAAAAATAAATTAAACTAAAAAAAAAAAAGAAAGAAAAGAGTTCCATGTGAATTCAGATCATGTAAAACTTTCTTTTATTTGGTGAGTTTGGCCTGCAAGACCAATGACAGGAGATTTCTGTGTCCTCCCTGCTTCTGGGACGTTCTGGCTGAGCCACATACCTTTCATATAACAGTTTCTGTCAGAGGGATCTACTTCCACTGTTCCAGCTCCCAGTTTCTGTCAGAGGGATCCACTTCCACTGTCCCAGCTCCCAGCAGGCATTAGGAACACAGCCCTCTCCCTTATGAGAGGTGCACGTCCTGACACCGCTCATGGCTACATGTCTTCACACACCCTGTGGTTCCTATAATTTGGCACCCACCTTTGAAAACTGAAAAGTTGCCTTAAAAATCAAGGCACTCAAGTCATATTAATGTAACATATTTTTTCACTTTACTTATTTTAAGTTGTTTTAGTTCCTTATATTTCTTCTGTTTTTGTCATCAATTTTTAGCCTCTGGCTTTGCCAACATAGTTTTATTGTTTATTTTAATTGGCAAGTAAAATTGTGTATGTTTATGGTATACAACATATTTTGAAATAGGTATACATTGTAAAATAGATACATCAAGCTAATTAATAAGCATTACTTCACATACTACTTAATTGTACTTTATGGTGAGAACACATAAAATTTACCCTCAGCAAGTTTCAATAACATAATATATTATTATAAGTATAGATACCTTGTTGTATAATAGATTTCTTGAACTTATTCCTCCTGTTTGACTAAAATTTTGTGCCCTTTGACCATCTGCCCCAAGTTCCCACCCCTCCGATAACTACCACACTACTTTGTTTTTTGACCGATACAGTTCAGGACATTTCTACTTTCTATCTCTTTAATATTCTTACATTATCAGGGTTTTCTGTTTTGCTTTTGTTTTTTGTTTGTTTTGTTTTGTTTTTGAGACTGAGTCTCACTTTCTTGCCCCCTCTCCCTGGCAGAGCACCATGGTATCACAGCTCACAGCTATCTCAAACTCTTGGGCTCAAGAGATCCTCTTGCCTCAGCCTCCCGAGTAACTAGGATGACAGGTGCCCACAACGCCTGACTAGTTTTCTTATTTTTAGTAGAGACAGGATCTCACTCTCAGGCTGGTCTCAAACTCTTGAGCTCAGGCACTCCACCCTCCTTGGCCTCCCCGAGTGCTATGTTTACAGGCATGAGGCACTGTGCATGGCCAGCCCAGGGATTTAGAAAAAAAGGAAGAATAATTCCAAAACAGAACATAAAAAGATCACATTGCTTCAACTGAGACTGCCAACTGGCCATTTGAGGATTCTACTAAGGAACAAATAGACAAGAGAATAATAATGTTGGTCAGAGAAACCAGTGCCATCCAACAAGAAAGACTAAGGTTGCCTAAACACTCTAACAGCTAGAAAGAATAAGAGTGCAACCTAAGTGGTCCCTGTTTATACTACTGCACGTGGGTAGAGTGCTGCAGTTACATAGGTCACAGCAACTCAAACTCTTGGGCTCAAGTGATCCTCTTGCCTCAACCTCCCAAGCAGCTGGGACTACAGGCAATTGCCACAATTCCCCACTATTTTTAGATGGGGTCTCACTCTTGCTCAGGCTGGTCTTGAACTCCTGAGCTAGTATTACAAGTGTGAGCCACCACGCCCAGTCTTTACATTATCAGTTTTTATACAGAATATATTTGGTCTAAGTTATTGAATTATTGACATCTACAATAATCTTATTTAATACTTTTTTAGTTATTAAATTCTCTGTTTTACTTTCAGAACTCTTTTGGGACTGAAAGTCATGTGACAACTAGAAACAATAAACACATAATTGATATAATAAAATACTTCCCAAATGCATAGCTACATACAAGAACACTCTTAAACAGCCACATTAGTGAAGTTATTATTAATAGAAAAAAGTCACAACTTTTTCATTTTATAGCGATCAAATTGGTCTCATATGTCCTGTACTTCATCAAAAGAAAAAAACTTTTTATTAAATGACTAATTACCATATACATAGAAATGAAAAGCTGCAGGCAACTGAATTAATATATAGCTAGTCATATATACACGCAGCTAGTCAGTAAAATTTTTCTGCTAGTGGGTACAGTTTTAACATGCATATAAAATAGTGCATTCTCCTTAGGAAAAAAAGATTATATGGTAGCTAAAGGGTAATAATCTTTTCTTGAATAGGTCTGTTATTCTCAAAATTCCTAATTTCTAGTTGCAAATGGCTCTTTTTAAAATGTATTTTAAATATACCCTATCTTTAAATGGATAATACTAGGACTTTTCAAAGTGTCGATTAACAATAAGCTTCAATTCATGGAACAAACACAATCTGACTCACTTGGGATTTATATTTCATTTATTTCAATAAACGTGATTCTGCTTTAGAAACTTGGCCATTTTATACTATAATTTAGAATGTTTTCTTCCAAGAAAAAAGGAAAATGGAATTTATTTCAACTTTTAGTATTTGAATCCTTGACAGCAAATTCGATGTAGTAAAATAAGCTATCAAATTTAATCTTGACAAAATTAGGACACTCATAGAATGTAAAACTTTAGATGTGGTAGAAAACTGCATCAATAACCAAATATCATAGATTCTAAGACACGGAGTTCCTATTTGTTCTTCAGTTCTCTTTTCTGCATGGACTTTTGACCACCACCTTTCTCAAACTAGACAGTCTTGTGGAAAGTTCTCTATCCAAACAGATTCCACGGCATCATGCCTGAAGCTGTGATGCCAGCGGTCTAAAACGATGCCTTGATTTCTGTACTTTTAAGCTGTACCTGTAGAACTCTAATCCTCAACCATGTTTGGCGATCTTTAGGGCATCTATTCAGGAGCAGTATTAGAGCATGGCCAGAATCCAAATTCTAATTTAACGTGACATTGGGCAAACTATTTAACCTTCATGGTTTAGATAATTTATGTTGGGGGCAAAATCCCTTTACTTTCATGGCAATTGAGAGGCAAAAATAAATCAAGTAATGACCCCTTCAGTACCTGGCACAGACCAGGCAGGCACATATGGAGGATCTTCCTCTTGACAGCAACTCTCTGACTTTCTAATATTTTAGACTTGGCTTCTGATTGACGAAACTGACTGTTTTCTAAGTGCATATTCGTTCTTATTTCTTTCCTGCACTGACTCTTAATAGCAATGCTTGTCTTCCTGGTCCCTTGTTGACTGTTGTTAACTTTGTATAGTCAAACTCCAGAAAACCATCTCTCTCTCCAGGATTTCTACTGAGTCATCCTTATTCTGATAATTACAGTTGCCTGAAACATCCGATTATGGTCTACTACTTCGTGGAGTCAGAATTACGATCTATGTTAGAGCTAAATAATATCTAATTTTATAGCTTGGGGACCAAAGACAAGCCAGATTAGGTGATTTATCTAAAGTGACACAGTATAAGATAGACCAGAAACAAAAGCCCCATATGCCCAATATTGTATTCAGGGGCTACTTAGTTCAAATGAGTTCCAGAAAACAAAGTGGCCAGTTAGAATTCAGTTCTAATTGTATTCAACACGAATACAGACCTTTGGACTTCGAAAATTTACCTTATATTTACCAATTTCACATTTCTATCAAAAAGGCAAATAGTTACCCTTGGTGACAGTTGATAATAGTGTCATTCCTCCTGCAATTTTTAAGATAATTTTCACCCATTTCCTGTCCTTAACTATTTGCTAGAGTTAATAGACCAAGTAGCAGAATGTTAAGAAACATTAAAAATAGATACGGCTATAGACACACAGATGCACAAACACATGCACACATATACGCACACACACAATAAATTTTGAAAGGTTTTTTTTTTTAGTTTTCTTATTTATTTATTTAATTTATTTATTTATAAGACTCTGTCTCCATGTAGAGTGCCATGCAGTCATAGTTTACAACAACCTCGAACTCGTGGGCCTCCCAAGTAGCTGGGATCACAGGCACCTGCTATAATTCCTGGCTAATTTTTTTATTTTTAGAAAAGCCAAGGTCTTGCTCTTCCTTAGACTGGTTTCAAACTCCTGAGCTCAAATAATCCACCCTTTCCGGCCTCCTAGAGTGCTAAGATTATAGGCATGAGCCACGACGCCTCGCCTCAGGATAAAATTTTGAGAAGGGATAAGTTTTCACGTTCATTAAAGCACTTACTTTCTTTATTAGAGTCTATTTTAACTTCATCTCTCCTCATTTATCTCTGTAGGAGATTACCTATAACCAAGTCTTACTTCTATAATGATTTAGTCTCCAAGAATGTAAACTGTTTTTATTATGTCCGTGTCCTACATAATTAAGAAATTAATCAGATATTTCTAGTAGAAAAATTATCGATATTAAATTGTGTAGATTCAAATTTTTCAAGGAGCGTCAGTACTATATTGCGTACAAGCTCTTTTTGAGCTGATATTTCACATAGTGAGGACTCATTAAATACATTTTGAATGAAAATAATAAATAGCTCTGAAAGTATTCAGCTTTGTTACATTGTAGCATGCATGATATCAGAAAATAAACTAAAGGAATCTCTTGGCAGCAGACATCCTCTCTGAATTATTCTAATGAGTACACAAGACACGATCTGTATGAAGCAAGGTGCATGTATACATATGCAATACCAAAACCCTTAAAAGTGGCTATCTTAAGGAGATTAAACATCACCTAGACAAATGTGCTTGTACCACTGATTTATAAGTGAGCCACCAAACAGGAACCTGTCTGTGAATCTACTTTATCAAGCTCAAATGAATTCTTGAGAGCTCTGCCTTGGGAACAAGGGGACATTTTGCTTCCCTGAACCTGAACTGTGTACAACTCAGCTGACATCCTTATAGCCAGCCTGACTCATCAGCACCCATTTTCTCCCAGAATGTTAGGGAAACCATGGGAGAATCAAAGAAGTAATGGGGGTCATTGTTACTTAGCATCTCTCAGTACTGCCAGAAAGTTCTCAATGGAGTGAAATGGTGTTGAAAGTTGCTTTTCTGTCAACATGTCTCTGTGACCATGGATTTGAGACAACAATTATAATAAAAACAAATAATTGGGAGTAAGTGTTAGTCTCAAATTAACAAATGGAATAGGAAATATGAATTAAAATAGGTTAAATATTAATACCTTGTGTTGCACGGGGGAAGTAAAACTTCTGTTCTGTTGGTATAACATTACAAATGGTCTATTCTTAGGGAGGACTATCCTTTAATCCAAGATTATTCTATTCTACTTTATCATGTACAAATATTTTTATATATTAAATTTTCTTAATTTTTACTGTTTGTTAATTTGAAACATCCTCACTTAGCAAGATAAAAGTTGAAAATAGGAAAACAAAGAGTGGGGTATATTCTTTACTAATGATCATATCCCTTCCTACTCCCCATTTCTCAGCAGTGGATAAAACATAAAAGATTCTAAAAAAACATTTGTCTGTATTTGAGAAAATTTAAGAAATTAAAGTTAAAATCAAAGAGGTTTCTCTCTAAGCAAAGAAGAAAGGCATTACCTATACTTGCATAGTAATTATTAATTAAAATATGACCTCTATCCAGATAAAGATAAAAGATGTAAAGTCCCCATTTTTTTATGGCTGAACACTATTCCATGGCATACTTGCATCACAGTTTATTAATTCATTCATGAGTTGATGGGCATTTGGGAAGCTTTCATGACTTGGCAATGCCTAGATGGAGTAGGAACACATTCTTCTTAGTGAGGTATATCAAGAATAAAAAAAGAAGTATCCAATGTACTCAGTAATATTATAAAACCAATGTATAAATACTTACACACTCATAGGAATGATAAAACACAGAGTCCAGCAAGGGGGAGCGGAGGGGAAAGGAGGATGATTGGTGGGAGGAGGGGGGCCATTGGTGGGATCTCACCTAATGTGCACAATGCAAGGGTATATTTCAAAATAACTAAGAGTAAATTTTAAATGTCTTACCACAAAAAGTAAGTGATGTGATGGATATGTTAATCATATTGATTTAAGCATTCCACATTTTATATCAAATCATCACACTGTGCTCCATAAATGTATATAGTTACGATTGTAATTAAAAATTTAATTAAATGGTTCGGTACCTATAGCTCAGTGGTTAGGGTGGCAGCCACATACACCACAGCTGGTGGGGTCAAACCCAGCCCGGACCTGCTAAAACAACAATGACAACTGCAACAAAAAATTAGCCAGGTGTTGTGCCAGGCGCCTGTAGTTCCAGCTACTTGGGAGGCTGAGGCAAGAAAATTGCTTAAGTCCAAGAGTTTGAGGCTGCTGTGAGCTGTGATGCCACAGCACTCTACCCAGGGCAACACAGTGAGACTCTGTTTCAAAAAAAAAAAAAAAATTAAAAAAATAACAAAATATGACATTAACTCTGGATATTATATAAACCCTGACTTACTATCCAAGAAGGACCACCTACATTTTATAAAATATTTGCCTGTAAGCCATGCAAAGAAGGTTGTTTCTCCATCTTGGCAATTGTAAATTAAGCTGCGTACAATGCAATTTGGGATATTGTCTTCAGACTCAAGTATAAGACAGAGAGGCAGATCCAATAGAGAGGAATCAATTAAAAAGTCAAAAGTAACTCCTGAAGTGAGCTTGGTGGTATTCTAAAATAGGGTATTGACTTTATGTATAATGGGAACTAATTAGAGAATTATATACTTTTCTAATTAAGATCTAATTTGACTAAGAAACTTGACTCTCCCAGAATTCTGGGTCCCAAGCTCATTAAGGATGCATATCCCTTCAAATGATCAAATCATATCTGAAATAAAAACAAAAAAATTCTAAGCTTTAAAATGAAGTAAAGAGAAAAATCATATATTATAAAAATTTCAGACAGACACCATTTTAAATGTTTATTTCTAATTATTTCTGTAGTCTAATAGACTTTTTAAAATAAGTAGTATGATATACATATTTAAATTATTATTATTTTTTTTTAGAGACAGAGTCTCACTTTATCGCCCTCGGTAGAGTGCCATGGCATGACACAGCTCACAGCAACTTCCAACTCCTAGACTTAGGCGATTCTCCTGCCTGAACCTCCCGAATAGCTGAGACCACAGGCACCCGCCACAACGCCTGGCTATTTTTTTGTTTCACAGTTCGGCCAAGGCCAGGTTTGAACCAGCCACCCTCAGTATACGGGGCCAGCACCCTATTCGCTGAGCCACAGGCGCCACCCTATTTTAAAATTTTTTAACTTTATTAAATTTCCTTTTAAATGTTTCTATTTTTAATTATTTTCCTTAGAAGGGATTTAATCACCCTAAAATTACAAAAATTCACTTAAATGTGGAGAAAGAGGAACACTTTTACACTTTTGGTGGGACTATCAACTAATACAGCCTCTTTGGAAAGAAGGATGGAGAATCTTCAAACTCGAATTAGACCTCCCATTTGATCCCACAATCCCATTACTAGGCATCTACCCAGAAGAAAACAATATCATTTTATCATAGAGGCATTTGCACTAGATTGTTTATCACAGCTTAATTTACAATCACCAAGACACAGAAGCAACCTAAATGCCCATCAACCCGGAATGGATTAACAAACTGTGGTATATCCATGGAATACTATTTAGCCATTTAAAAAGATGAAGACTTTATATCTTTTGTATTAACCTGGATGGAGCTGAAACACATTCTTCTTAGTAAAGTATCACAAGAATGGAAAGGCAAGTGTCCAATGTACCCAATACTAACATGAAGCCAGTAGACGATCTAACACATGCCCACATAAGAGAAAAACTCAATTAAATTCTTAGGGATAAGGATAAACAGGACACAACTGCAAGAGTGACTCTACCTAACATGTGCAAATATTGTAACACAGTTGTACCTTCACATTAACCTGAAATTTAAATGAAATTCACTTAAATTCTTATCTTATTCTTCCATTATAATATTAGTCCACTGGTGCTGCTACAATAAAATGCCTGAGAATAGGTAACTTATAAAGAACAGAATATATTTTGCACATTACAAAGACAGAGAAGTTCAAGTTCAAAATGCCGGACAGTTCAGTGTATGATGAGGATCTACTCCTTATTGATGGTACCATCTAGCTGTCCTCAAATGCCGGCAGATGGAAGTCAAAGGGCCTAATTCTGTTCTCTCACACATTTTCTTCTCATTTCCTAAATGCTTCTCATTTTCTGAAAAGCTAAATGTTTCAATTTTTATTTTGTTATATAAGAATTGGAAAAAACTTTCTAATTAAGTTTATAATATAATGTCTCAAAACCATTTATCTTGATGAATATTCAATATTTTGGTTCAGGAATCAGTTTTCAAAATTAAAAACTTAACTCCCTAAAAAATGGGCATTAAATATAATGTCCTCCTTCTAAAGTGAAATTTTAGGTAGATATTTCATTTTATCTCTCCTAGGATTACTCTGCTATGAGTGTGTTTCTCAAAATGTACCTGAAGCCTAGGCACCGTGGGCAACTGAGGCAGGAGGGTCAAAGAGGTTCAAGACCAGCCTGAGCAAAAGTTCGACCCCCATCTTTACCAAAAATAGAAAAACTAGCCAAATGTTATGGCACGCACCTGCAGTCCCAGCTACTTTAAGGTCAAGACAGGAAGATTGCTTGGGCTCAGGAGTTTGGGGTTACAGTGAACTATGATAAGATCAGTGTACTCTACCCTGGGACAGACAAGGGTGCAAGACACCCTCCATTTTTAAAAAAAAATGTATCTAAGGCTTATCTGCATAAAAAATATCCATGGTGCTTCTTCAACACTTACATACACACCCACATCTTCAGCTACTTAATCAGATCTCCAGGAAATGGTTAAGAAATTGCTTTTTTAAAAAAGAAAAAAAAAAAAGGATCTCACCTTTGCTAGGGCTAGAGTGCAGTGGTGTCCTCACAGCTCACTGCAACCTCAAATTCCCGAGTCCAAACGATCCTGCTTTAGCCTCTCAAATAACTGGGACTACAGGTGTGCGCCACCACAGCTGGTTAATTTTTTCTACTTTTTTTGTAGAGACAGAATTAGTGTCTCTCCTTGTTACTCAGGCTATTCTCAAATTCCTGGCCTTAAGTAAAGTGGTAAGATTACATGCTAGGGTTACAGGCATGAGACACCATGTCTTTCTGAAATCTGTTTTTTAATTTTTTTCGTTGCCCAGACTAGAATGCAGAGGTGTCATCAAAGCTTACTGCAGCCTCAAACTTCTGGGTTCAAGCAATCCTCCTGCCTCAGTCTCCCAAGTAGTTAGGACTGGAAGCATGTACCACCCATTGCTGGGTAATTTTTTTTTTTATATATAATGTTTGTAGAAACAGGGTCTCACTATCTTACTCAGCTAATCTCAAACTCCTGGCCTGAAGCCATCTTCCAACCTTGGTCTCCCAAAGTGCGAGAATTACAGGCATGAGCTACCCTTCTGGGCCCAAAGTTTGCATTTTTAGTAAGTAACCCAAGTCATTGCCATTTACATAAATAATTTAGGCTTAGTTTGCTAAGAAACTCAGAACTGACATTAACACATTTTGACCCTGTAATAGATTAAATGGTGACCTCTGCCCCAAGCAAGACATGTCCACTTGGAACCTATGAATATGATTCTATTTTGATAAAAGATCTTCGAACATGTAATTAAGTTAAAGATACTGAGATGAAATCACTTCGATTTTGTGTGGGCCCTAAATACAATAAAAGAAAAGTCCTCAGAACAAGAAGAGAAGACAGACAAAGAGAGGCAGAAACTAGAATCATGATTCTACAAGACAAAGAATATCCAAGATGCCAGCAGCCTCCAGAAGCTCGAAGAAGAGCATGGAACAGATCCACCCTCACAGCCTCCCAAAGCGACCAACTCAACAGACACCTGGGGTTTGGCCTCCTGCCCTCCAGAATTGAGAAAGAATAAATCTCTGTTGTTTTAAGCCAGAGGTGTCCAACCTATAGCCTGCAGGCCACATGATGATTTCATAAAGACTTTGTTTGCTTTTTTTTGGTGTCAGATACCACAAAACGTATTCCCAGACCTTATTTTCATTAATGTTTGTGTATTTAATGTGTGGCCAAAGACAACTCTTATTCTTCCAACATGCAGGAGAGAAGAAAAAGGCTGGACGCTCCAGTTAAGCCAACCTGTTTACAGAAATTTGTTTCAGCAAGTCTAGGGGGAAAAATGGAGTCTTTCAAAATAGATAGATAATGGTTGTTAATAATATAATGAATACTAGGTAATATCTGTTTGGCATTCGTATACCAGTTCTAACGTCTAGGACCACCCACCAAGTCTGTGAGGAAACATTCAGTTATTGGCACCCTAACAGTCTCTTACACCTTACTGTCTCCTGGATCTTGCCTAAGTTTCCTTGCCAATAACGACTCCTTCTCCAAACTGCTTTCTTATTTATTTATTGCCTGTCTTTCTTGGCTAATAATTGAACAAATATTCTTTGATGTCTGCCTAAGAAGTTACACACCCAGTCCTTGTATCTAAAGTGTAAGTGAGCTGCCTTTCAAACAGGTGGGTAGGGCTGAGAAATCATTTGCAAAGCTAGTTTTCATTCTCAGAAACACAAAACACTGTTGGAAAGTCTCTTTCAAGTATCATATACTGTTTTGATTCCTAAATTAAATATTCATGGAACTTGTTTGAAAAAAGGAATGTATCACAATCTCTAAAGTTGTATTTCAAAAAATTCAATGATATACATATGGTTTTAAGTATAAACACATAGCAAGAATACCACAAAAGCTTTTGAAACGTTAAATAAAATACATACAAAGTCTAAAAATCATATTCTTGTTGTACACAGGATATTTTTCTATTCTCTATAATTAAGTAACCAGTTAATTCATCAATTATTTATTCTATGTTGAGTAAATCCAAAGAGTCCACATTGACTTTGACTACAGAAGGATCAAAGATTGAATCCACATTTGTTACTTTCTAGGGATGAGATAATAGGAATTTTCTTCAGTTTCTCTACATTGCCAGTAAAAGTACAGAATTGCTGCCATTAATTCAGCATGCACTATTTTAAATATAATTCTATATCCATTCATTATGTTACTCTTTACATCATCTCTATAAGTTTAGGTTTTATATTATGTTTGTGGACAAAAGAACCAAGACTCAGAAAAGCTGATTAAATTTCCCAAGAACACACTACTTGTTAGTAGTAATTATAGAATCAAGGAGGTCTGATTTCAAAGCTTGCAATTTTAATGATTGCCCTATGTTACTTTACTGTCACAAGATTAAAGGAATGGGTTTAATTATGTTTTATATTTATAAAAAATGTCCACCAAAGCAACTGTTCACACTCTGAAAGATGGGTTCAAGGGCAAGTTTAAAATCATTGTCCCTAATAATTTCAGAACATAAATGGTAAATACCCTTAGCTTTCAGAAAAATTGAGATGTCGGGGGAAGCCTGCTGGAGGGACTTCTTAGAAAGGTTTTCCTCCCTGATTAAAAAAAATGCTCAGAAAGAACCTGCACATCCTGCCTTATATGTGGCCATTAGAAAATAAAACATTAGCAGCTACAGCAACCATCCTATGGCCACATGGGGACTAGAAAGCTCACAACCCTTGGAAATGTCGGGGAGAAATTTGGAAGGCACTGGGTTCTAGAGTTAATTCTGGCACCATTTAACTCTAGACTCAAAATAATGAAATAACAGTTTCCTACTGCTACGCCACTTTAATTAGTAACTCAATTATCACTTGAAGCTTAAAGCATCATCCTAACTGGTAAAAGCAACAACTCAAAACTTTTTCCGAAAACTGTACATTACCTAAGCAGTATAAATTCCAATTTTTCATTGAAGTATAAAATATTTTAAAATCATAACTGTACATGATCTAGAAAAAGTCACCCTTTTTTACCACCTTAAAGTATTTCATTTAACTTGTAAAACATAAATACTCCTATTTTGTGTTAAAATATAGTATAATTTGAAGGTAACATATTGTAAAGATTATTAAAGCACTAAAAGACTAAACAAAAATCAACAGTATGCCTGATAACTTTTAGAGTGCCAAAGCCCATATTTGATACCTAGAAAGAAATTCAAACATATCATTTATCTCCATTTACACCCACATCTCAGGGATACCTACAAGCAAATTTGCTATTCCATTAAGATGGTAGAGATTAGAAAACTGTCTGCAGGTGATGGATTCTGCCACATGCTATTCTGAGTTCTATGCTCATGAAATTGCTTTGCAAATACGTTAAAATTCATTCATGTTTGCAAATTATTTTCTTAGATTGCTAAGTCTTTATCTACATTATTCATATCTATCTATATCCTAGAGATTCTACTTGAAATGGCAGAAAGTCTAAGTCTTCTAAAGAATACAGTACTAACATTTTATACAGAATTAGACCCAAAACTGTTTGTACCCAGATTGAATTAGACCCTGCTAGGGTAGCCCAAGGCCTGAATGGATCAGGCTGTTAGGTAAAACATACAAAATCTAAAAATCATATTCTTTTCTTTTCTTTCTTTTTTAAAACAGAGTCTCACTATGTCGCCTCGGTAGAGTGCTGTAGCATCACAGCAGCCTCAAACTCTCGGGCTGAAGTGATTCTCTTGCTTTTGCCTTCCGTATAGCTGGGACCACAGACGCCCGCCACAATGCCCGGCTATTTTTTTGTTGCAGTTGTCACTGTTGTTTAGCTGGGCCAGGCTGGGTTCGAACCCACAAGCCTCGGTGTATGTGGCTGACACGGTAACCACTGTGCTACGGGTGCTGAGTCTAGAAATCATATTCTTGTACACAGGGTGTTTTTCTATTTCTGTTACTCTACATACCATACTGGTAAGACATGATTCACCATTTTGAAGTTCTGGTATAGATCATATTTGACTTTATTTGTACAGTATACTGTCATTTCAACCTGAGATCTCCGAAGAGTAGAAATCACCACTAAGAGGTTGGCAAAGGGGGTGAGGGGCAGGATTCATTCAAAGAGGAAGAGGAAAGGATCCATTTAGTGTCGGTAAGGACTAAGTGTAAGGAAGACATTGTGTCATTTAAATGCCTTTTAAATCCATCTGTGTGGAACTTTCTTCAGATTCCTTGATGAGGAATAACAAGCAGCTTTGTTGAGGCCCAGAAGAGGAGTTGCCTGGGTTGGGGGAGAAATATCAGAGGCAAAACACTAATTTCTAACTCTTTATGCAGAAGCCTTAAAAAATAATTCATTGCTGAAATCTCTGAGGTAACAGAGAGAGATCGATCCCTGGGACCCCTGAGATGAGGCAAGTGGCACTACTGCCAAGGGATTGGGTGGAGGGAAGGCAAAAGTCTTCCAATGGGAGGCAAAGATCTTTACTCATGTTATCAACAGAAATAAGGATTACCCAATCTGGTGCCACCCTGATAATATGGATAATATCACAGAATGTGTGGGTATATGTATCTAGTACTCATTATGCCAATTTCCTATAATTACTGTGTGTCATGACTAAGGAAAAGAATAGCAATTAAGTCATTCCATTTATAAGTTAAAGTACTGCTTAAACTTCTGTGAAGGTTCTAATAGTTTAATTTAATATGCAATCTTGATAACTAACACTGAAAGATGTCAAAGATAACGGAATTTATGTCAGCATCAAAAATATTTATGGAAATCTAAAACCATTTTCATTTTCTGGCAAATGGATTAGTATCTGACACAGAATATTTTTCTTAAATTGGAACAAAAAAGAATGGCAACTCATAACCGATATTACTTTTCAATTATATGTTTGGGCATAAACTAGCAGGCAGTCTATCTGTCCATGTGCATAGGTTTGAATCTGTATAACATGCCTAGAGTTCAATATAAAGAATTAATGAGAAATTAAATATAAAAGCATAAAGAGAATGCTAAATAGCACAGGAGGGGTGGGCAGAGGAAGATATGAGGCTGAGACAGAGCACTCCAAAAAGGAACAAATCTGGGAAAGCCCCGTACTCTCCTGACCAAGATTCAGACCTCACTGAAGAAAGAAGAGCCAGGGCCTCCTGATGATGAAAAAGTCCGATGAGGTGCTAGGAACTGGGGATAGCGAGAGAGAAGAAAATCCCCTTTTGGGACCCCAGCAGAACTCATTGAGGCCTGCAAGAGCCTCTGGATGCTGCCAGATTATCCTGGAGATGGGTGCATACGGGTGTGGATGACGTCCCACGTGCTACCAAGTGCCACGGGAGCAAGCACAGAGAGCCACAGTGGAACCGGAAGAGACGTCCCTTCTTCCTGCAATGTCCCTCCAGCACCTTCTACTAACAATGCCTAACATCATGCCAGCTGGCAAAGGACAAACGTTCCAGATCCACATTCAGCATCACAAGCCAGATGATGATGGATGAATTTGAAAGTGAGATGCGATAAACTTACAACTTGTACTGGTACAACTGGCTCATTATACATTTTTTAAAGTAGTGAGGACAAAAACAATGTAATTCCCTTTCCCTGTGGTAGCTGGGACAACATATAGTTTCCTATCTTTAAAAATAATGAGATCAAGCAAAAATAAACTAAGTGTGTGTTCCAGGAATTACCTGTTCATGGATGTTAAGTCGTGAGCAACCAAACATGTTACTTAATCAGGAGTAACAGCTTATTGATTAAGACCTGCTTTGACAGCCTCTCTTCTTAGTAACTACCAATCCCATTGTTAGAGATTTTTAGTAAAATCTCTTACCAATTGCAATCAGTTTCCTACCCTCTAAGCTCCATCTTAAAACCATCCAGTCCATGGACTAAAACTCAAAAAAATATGCTCTTCTGACTTCTCTGTCTTGAGATTTCACTATGACTCTCTCAAAACAGTTCTCTCTTATTGCAGTAAGTCTCTCCTACCTCAATCCTGGGCTTTTCTAGTTGTCAGAAGAAGCTGTAGAACATGTGTTCTAAGGACTGAAGCACTAGGACTGATGTAAAAGGCTAGTTAAATGAAGACAGGAATGCCTCTTTGTATATTATGTTTACCTTCTAAAAATGTGGGGGAGGGGGTGTTGCAACATATTTATTAGTGAGCTGATTACTTATTGACATGTTCTTATTCAAACACTTTTAGAGAAAAAATAAAGAATCTGTTTAAATGAAAGAACTCTATGGGCTATGAGGTATAAACAGTGCTTTTTCAAATCAATAATGCAACATACAATAGAGGTTTGCAATCAAGAAAATTCTTCCCTCTCTGCCTAGAATCTAACTCTGCTCTGGCACCTTGACAACTGAGAACAATAGGAGACAGAGACCTGGACATTAGCTTTCTTTGGGTTGGAAGTCACCGTCACCAGAGGTGACAGTGAGGCTTTTTTATGCAGCTTCTCAGGAACCAGAAGTAGATACAAACATGAAACCAGGGCTGAACTGTAGATCTGATGACCTGGGTAATGGATGAAAGGGAGAGTACAGAGAAGAGGCAAATTAATTTATTTTAAAGGCAGGGAAATAACCACATGAAAAAGACAGTCAACATCATTAGACATTAGGGAAATGCCAATTAAAATCACAACGAGACCTCAGTACACAACCATCAAAATAGCTAACGTGAAAAATTTAACAACCAGAAATGATGGCAAGGATGCAGAGAAACTGAAACACTTATTTCCGGGGGGCATGTAAGTGGTACAGTCACTCTGAAAAACAACTTGGCAGTTTCTTACACAAGTAAACACACAATTACCATGAAACCCAGCAATTGGGAGCAGATGTTCTTCAATCACTGAATGGCTAAACAAACTACAGCATACCCATAGCAGGGAAAGGTACTGAACAGCAGAAAGGAAAACACTATAGACACAGTCAATGACCTTATTTATCTCCAGGGAATTATTATGGCTTTTAAAAAAAAAAAGTCTCATCCCCACTGTACGATTCCATTTACAGAGCAGTCTCAAAGCAATGAACTGATTAAAATGGAGCTCAAATGGTTGCCAGAGGTCAGTGATGGTGAGCATGGAAGGTGAGGAGGGATCCTTGTGAGGAAAACATTTTGTATTCTGATTGGGTCAATGACTAGAGTCAGTATTCTGGTTGCAAAATTGTACCATATCTTTGTAAAATGTCACCTCTGGGGGAAAACTGGGTAAAGGGTCTATGGGGGATCGTATTATTTTGTTACAACAGCATGTGAATTGACATCTCAAAAATTAAAAGTTTGACTAGAAAAAATACTAACTGGTAGAGAACCGGCAGCAGAAAGGAAGAGCCTCTTCCCCGGTCATCTTCCCCTCAGTGTGAAGAAAGGCCCATGCGGGTGAAGGCTTTGCCGCTTCTTCACGTGTCTCTCATTTGGAGACACAGAAGTGGGAGACGGACTACAAGGGAGAAGAAACGTAAAGAGAACTTTCATGGCAGCTGCTTCTGGGTCTCTCTGCTCTCAGAGATTGCAGCAATGACTTAGGTTTTAAGGCCTTTTAAAACCGGATGTGGATTTGTGTTGATTCAGCACTGTGGACGGGTTACCGGAAAACTGGCGCTGTGCTTCCCTGTGACATAGTCTAACGAGCTGAGGTTATAAAAGGACCTGCAACGTGAGGTGACCCTGATATGCAAGACCCTTATTGAACCTAAAAGAAGATTCTTTCCTGGCAGAACAGGTGTGTTTTGAGCGACAGCATTTGTTTTAACCAAGTATGCTCAGACTTATGGATTCCTTTGTCCTATGTAGAGAGCAAACATTTAATCTTTAAATAGCATACACACGACAAATTGTCCTTTTTTAATCAATTAAAACTCCCTAATTTTGCCCCTTATTTAGTGAGTTGCTTCACTGTGTGTGTCCATCTGTGTGTGTCTGCGTATGTGTCCAAGTGTGCTTCTGTGTAGGTGTAAATGTCTGTGTGTCTGTGCGTCTGTATCTGCTGTATCCACGTCTGTGTCTGTGAGTTTGTGTGTATGTGTGTGCAGCCAAGTGTATGTCTGTCTGCGTGTGGGTCTGTCTTCATGTGCGTCCATGTGCACGTGTCTCTGAGTCTGTGAGTGCACATTCACACACGTTTCTAGGCCTGGAAGGTAAGTTAAGTCAGTGTGAACAGGCTCGGCGCCTGTGGCTCAACGGGCTAAGGCGCCAGCCACGTACACCTGAGCTGGCAGGTTCGAATCCAGCCCAGGCCGCCAAACAATGACGGCTGCAACCAAAAAATGGCCGGGCACTGTGGCCCACACCTGTGGTCCCAGCTACTTGGGAGGTGGAGGCAGGAGACTCACTTGAGCCCAGGAATTGGATGTTGCTGTGAGCTGTGATGCCACAGCACTCTATCCAGGGTGACAGCTTGAGGCTCTGTCTCAAAAAAATAAT
>CAUYRH010049305.1:0-33150 GCA_963574655.1 Perodicticus potto | reverse complement strand
TCCTGCTTAGCGACCACCCACCCGTTCCTGGCACCGGCCGAGGTATCCAATCAACAAGTGACAAGACACCTGGACTCATCCTTACTCCACCCTTCCCTTATCCCACTCCCCTTATCCCATTCCCCCCTCCCAACTTCCTTTAGGTACACTGTAAGAATACCTCGGCCCCACCCCTTGGGGCCATTCAGATCGATCCACCATTTTGACGGAGCTGAAGGCCCAAGCCTAAGCTTGTAATAAACTTCACCCTTTGTTTTTGCATCGGGGAGCCTGGTGTGAGTTTCTTCTGGGGGGACTCTGAAATTCGGGCACAACAACATAATATTAAGATGTTATAAGATTTATATGACAAAAATAAATAGATAATATATGAAATATGATAAATAAATATAATATTAATATAAATGGAATCAAACTGCTGCTTGCTTTGTTTTTTGCCTAACATTTTTGATCTGGGACTCATCCATGTTAATCCTACTTCATTTATTTTGTTGCTATATAGTATCCCATTGTATGGAAATACTATAATTTATGTATCCATTCTCCTTTTAATATGCAAGTTTTCCAATTTTTTCCTATTTTTTCACTGTGAAAAATAATGCCATAATGAGTATTTATGCATATGTGGGTATGACTTAGTCTGTTTAGTGTTGCTATAAAGCAGCGATTCTCAACCTGTCACGACCCACGGGAACTGTATTAAAGGGTCGCAGCATTAGGAAGGTTGAGAACCACTGCTATAAAGGAATCCCTGAGGCTGGGAAATTTATCAAGAAAATAGGTTTATTTGGCTCACAGTTCTGCAGCCTATACAGGAAGCATGATACAGCATCTGGTTTTGGTGAGGGTCTCCGGCTGCATCCAATCATGGCAGAAAGGGGAACAGGCATGTGCGGAGACCAAGTGGTCAGAAAGGAAGCAAGATAGAGAAAGGAGATACCAGACTTTTTTTAACAACCAGGTCCTATAGGAATTGTAGAGTGAGAACTGACTCATTGCTATGAACCAAGCCATTCATGAGGGATCTGCCCCCAGGACCCAAACCCCACCCATTGGGCTCCACCTACAACACTAGAGATTAAATTTCAATGTGAAGTCTGTAGGCAAAGCATCCAGACTGTAGCAGTGAGTTTGTCCAGGTTGCACAGCTAGGAGTGGAATTTCTAGGGTATGAGGGACACATAGCCCCAGCCTTATGCCACTTTCAGCCTCTTGGCCCATTTCTTGCTATCACAGGTATTTCCCCACAGATGTGGATACTCCTGAAACCTAAGATGTAATCAGAAAATACTATCTCCTGAAACAGGAACAGACAAACACAGGCACTCGGCACCGAGGTGAGTGCCTGCTCTGAGTTAGGCTCTGTGCATGCTTGTCAGTGTGAGTCAGAGCCTCTGGCCCAGACCTCCTGGAGGAGCCTGGAAATCAGACGTCTAAACTTAGACCTGACACTAGACTTGACCCTTGGGTGACCCACCAGCAACATCTTGGTCCCCATTTAAAACAGACAGCTGTCCTATTTTTAATTTTCCCTTTAAAAAATATTTAATTTCATTTTCCTCTGATTATCCAAATAATATTTTAGAAATTTTAGAAGAATATTTTTAAGTTATGTTAATCACTCAAAATATCATTTCTCAGAGACATTCACTATCAATGTTTTATCTTATTTTTCTCCTTTTTTCTTAGTGCTTTTTCCTTACTATGTAATCTGTTCTATACTGATTTTTAAACCTAATATGTATATATTTTTCTTTACTATTAAAAACACTAAAACATAATTTTAATGAATTGAGATCATTCTTTTACTTAGTTTTCTGTTATGTACTTAATTATTTCTATATAGTGAACATTTAGGATATTCCTAAATTTTAATTTTACAGTTAAACTACAGTGGGTATCTTTGGGTGTAAATCTTTGATGTCCTTTCATAGCCCTATGAGAGCATCCTACAAATATTAATATGATTTTCAGAAAGGCAAAAGACATTTTTAAAGCTTTTGATACTACTAGTAAGCTGTATTTTAGAAAGATGACTATGTTACGAGCCCACAAAGTATAGAGAATGCCCCACCCTGCCTTCACTGGGTGAGCCAATTGTGATATCTCTTTATACGGGGGCTGAGAAGTGGGCAGGGAACCTTTAAATGCTGGTGTGCCCAGCCAGAGAGTATTGCGTTTGGTGGAGCAGAATGTTTGGCATCCTCCCAAGCAGAGTGTGTTAAGTTGCTTCCTTCCCTGAGAACTAACAAGACAGCAAAATGGATGAATCATACTGTGGGAAAGTCAGACGCCACGACCAGGTCTTATAGTAAAGACAGTTGAAATAGGCCACTGGGACAGTACAAGATGTATTATTTGAATTTCCTGAGGTTGAAAAAAAACAACAGTTAAAAAAAAAACTGGCAAATTTATGCAAAACAAAAAGGAATTTATCAGAAGGATACGAGGGTCAAAGGGTGTGTACTGTTGGGCAGGTTGTGCATGGCACAATTCAGGCAGTAGGAGAATAATAATTCACTTTGCCATCTATGTGAATTACACCTCCTAAAGTTGGGCAGTGCACCACCTACACAGCCATATGGAGCAGTCCTGCTGGAGTGTCTCCTAGAACAGTGTTTTCTCAAACTATCTGTACTGAAGAACCAATTTTTCTTTTTTTTTGAGACAGAGCCTTAAGCTGTCACCCTGGATAGAGTACCGTGGCATCACAGCTCACAGCAACCTCCAATTCCTGGGCTCAAGCAAGTCTCCTGCCTCCACCTCCCAAGTAGCTGGGACTATAGGCGCCCGTCACGACGCCCGGCCACCCTGGATAGAGTACCGTGGCATCACAGCTCACAGCAACCTCCAATTCCTGGGCTCAAGCAAGTCTCCTGCCTCCACCTCCCAAGTAGCTGGGACCACAGGCGCCCATCACGACGCCCGGCCATTTTTTGGTTGCAGCCGTCATTGTTGTTTCGCGGGCCCAGGCTGGATTCGAACCCGCCAGCTCAGGTGTACGTGGCTGGCGCCTTAGCCCGTTAAGCCACAGGCGCTGAGCCTGAAGAACCAATTTTTTAGAATTATTGTTATTATTCAAATGCATTGTAGAGCACTACTTTCGTAAATTAAATCAACATGAATTACTAGAAAAATGAAATGCCACTTGATGTTCTCAGCAATGTGAATTGTAAGTTACTCAATGCCCAGTTTCTATTTTTTACTTTCTTATTTTTTCATTTTGTCAATTTTTTTCATGTTTTCATTATTTTTGGCATTCTAATTGTCAATTAACATTCAGTTTATGAACTGACCTTACTATGGACTAGTAATTGATAGTTTTGAGAAGGGGCCCTGATCTGTAGACCACAATTTGAGGGGCATTGTCATGAACTGCCCAAACAGAATGGGGATGGAATTGGTTGTCTAAAACAACCAGAACAAGGCTGTGAAATGCATCTGAACGCTCCATTTCCCTGTTTGTCTCTGTGCCTATTAAGAGTCTTTATTTTTGAGACAGAGTCTCACTCTGTCGGTAGAGTGCCATGGTGTCATAGCTCACAGCACCTCAAACTCCTGGGCTTAAGCAAGTCTCTTGCCTCAGCCTCTTGAGTAACTGGGACTACAGGTGCCCACAATACCTTGCTATTTTTAGAGACAAAGTCTCGCTCTGGCTCAGGCTGGTCTCAAACCTCACTGCGAGCCCGGGCAATCCAACCACCTCAGCCTCCCAAGTGCTGGAATTACAGGCATGAGCCACTGCATCCGGCCTATTAATATTCTTAAACCTCACCGCATATGTAATAGCAAACCTCTGGGTAGTAGAAAACACCATAATCAACAGCTCTTTATGTCTTATGTCTTACAGATTCAGCCACCAAAGAAAGGATTATTGGTTCCAAATCCAAAAATTCCAGAGAAAGGACTCAGTGGCCCAGCCCACTTCCTTTGCTCACTCCTAGGGCTAAGAGGTAGGTTACTTGTAGCCAAGGGATAGGACATATTAGAAAACACCAATTCTGGCCTGGCGCCTGTGGCTCAAGAGGCTAAGGCACCAGCCACGTACACCTGAGCTGTTGGGTTCGAATCCAGCCTGGGCCCACCAAACAACAACAATGATGGCTGCAACCAAAAAAATAGCCAGGCGTTGTGGTGGGTGCCTGTAGTCCCAGCTACTTGGGAGGCAGAGGCAGGAGAATTGCTTGAGCCCAGGAGTTGGAGGTTGCTATGAGCTGTGATGCCACAGCACTCGACGCAGGGTGACAGCTTGAGGCTCTGTCTCAAAAAAAAAGAAAAAAAAGAAAACACCTATTACCTTAGGAACCACATAAATGGGGCTAGGAGCAGTTCTCAGAAGAGGGGTAAGGTGTTATCAGAAATAAGTGGGTGTTTCAGGCAGACAAATCAGTAGGTTTCCATTGATTAGGTCTTTATTTTCCTGGCTCACTTTATACTTATTCTGAAATATGTCCTCCCCAGAACAGAATTTGTGATCAAATAAATGTGGGGCAAACTATAGATTTTATCATTCCCATAGACATTCACAAGATGTATTAGCATATTAAAGTCTCTGGGAATTCCTTTAAAAAGGAAGTCTGTTCAGCTGTGTTTAATGCAGTGTTTCCCAAGCCCACCTGATCACTGAAAACCTTTTTAATGTAATGCCCAGTAACACTGCGGGTTTAGTGTTCTAACAACACATTTTGAGAAAGCCATTCTAGGTGATAGATGTTCTCCCGAAAAATGTGAGTCAAATTCTTGAAAAAAGAAAGCAAAACAAAAAAAGATTTAAGCCAACCAGAGAGCTGGATATTTATAGAAACTGGTAAATTATTTGCAGAGTCATTTTATAACTTAAACACCATCGCAGCTACCAGTTTCTAGGAGCAGGGTTCTGTGTGCTCAGAATTATGTATCTTATTAACAGAGCATACTTCCCCCATCCCAGGCCTTCCCTCTCTGGAGCATTCTTTTCCCAGGGCCCTCTCCCACATTGTTCAGAACCCTTTTCACGTGATGTCTGATGCCCTGCTCCCTTTAGGTAAGGTGCATCTTTATACCATTATGTGGCTGGCCACTGCAGTTTGCAAAACCAACTTTAATAGCATGGAGACATCTGTTCTACCCTGTATGCCCATGTAATAAAAGGCCCCTCAGGCTGAGCAACACGCCTGAGAGCAGCCTTCACAGCACTTCACATCTGGGGCAGACTGGAGGCTGGGCTGCCATTAATAAATATAATGAAGGTCTTCTCCTCTCCCACGAGAGATTACAATCTTATCCCAGATCGACCAACCAGATGACAGGTTACACTAAAGAGCACAGTAAAGTGCATGGACATTCAGGAACAGGGGAATAATACAAGTTGGCCACCAAGTCTGGAAACACAGGTGAATATATAATAAATGGTTTACTGATACTACATTGCAATACTTGATAACATAGTACCTATATTTCCAGACTTCATGGCTACTCTGTAGCAAAAGCTATTATTTACATCAAGCAGTCAGTAAATGGTAGCAGCACTGTTCTAAATGCTATGCTTGAATTCACTAATTCAGTTCTCACAACAACCCTATCAGGTGGGAACTGTCATCCATGGAAATAGGTCAGGAGACTAAGGCGCAGAAGGCTTCAGGATCTGCCCCAAGGTGGGTAAGCAGTGGAACTGAGCTTGGAGCCCACGGAGCCTCACTCTGGAGCCCACACTCGTACCCACACACTACAGCTGCCCCTCCAAAAGCAACGAAAGTCACCTAGGCTTTGCTGAATAGAGGTCAAAGAGCAGAGATTTAGAGTTCTCTGTCCTGCTTTCTCTCTATATCTATTTCTGGGAGGTGGCATAGGAATAATCATTATAACTTTGTTCTTTGCAGTGTGGCCCTTACACAGGGCCAGTTAACCCATCACAGCAAACTAGGCAGGGCCTATGGTTCTGTTTTGCAGAGGAGGAAGTTGAGCCTTTAACAGGATCTCCACCTACTAAATGACAGAACCAGAGCCTCTGACTCCAAGAGCTTCATGATTTTAATGTGTCATTTGTGCCGGACTCTGCAGTACCCAGCATCTATGCTGGTGTCCTGTGATCCCTGCCTCTTTTCTTAATGGGAATTGCATTAAATCTGTAGATTGCTTTGGGTAGTATGGACATTTTAACAATGTTGATTCTTCCCCATTTTTTTTTTTTTTTTTGCAGTTTTTGGCCGGTGCTGGGTTTGAACCTGCCACCTCTGGCCTATGGGGCTAGCGCCCTACTCCTTTGAGCCACAGGTGCCACCCGATACCTGCCTCTTGTGTTATTTCCTCCCACAAGAGAGAGGACTCGTATAACCACTATGTTGTGAAAATGACATGTGACTTCTGAAGCCAGGTCACAAAAGACATTGCAGCTTCTTCCTGGCTCTCTCCTGGATCATCTAGGAGGAAGCAGCTACCATGCTGCGAGGACACTCCCTCAGCCCTACAGAGGCCTTCCCCGTAAGGAACTGAAACCGCCTGCCCACAGCCAGTGAAGAACTAAATTCTTCTGCCCACGACCAGCACTGATTTGCCAGCCATGTGAGAGAGACCCCTTGGAAGCAGATCTTCCAGCCCCAGCTGACATCTTGACAGCAATTTTATGAGTAACCCCAAGCCAATCCACCCAGTTAAATCACTCCTGAATTCCTGACACATAGAAATTGTGAGATAATAAATGTTTATTCTTGTTTTAAGCCATTTCAAAGTTCTTTAATTGTTTAAAAACATCTGGGGGAAATTTGTAATTCAGCCTTAGAGACCATTAATAATACAAGTTTCAACTTCAAAGCTCTGCTCCTGATGGTCACTAACTGTGATCTTAAGAACGTCTTTGAAACATTCTCTGGGACTCAGCCTCCTCCCCCGCTAAATAATACCTGGGCTAATTTCAGAGTCATTGTTAAGGTGACTAATGAAGCTTTACTACTATGTTCAGGAACTGCTCTGTGTAGAGATGAACTCCCGGCACAATCCTGTCTATGGCTTATCTTCACACACACAGACACACACACACACACACACACACACTTAACGCCAAGGGACTTCTCGGATGAACCATGGAACTGTTCACGCCCCCTCGAAATTCCTCCAGCCTAAAATGCCTTCTCTGCATGATAAATCCCACTCTCTCCCCAGGCTCATCGGCACTGTCTTCTTTCCACATTCAAATGGCATTTTCTTAAGAGTGCAGTGTTACTGAGAGCTCACTTTTCATGGAGAATCATGGCTGGTTCTTGGTACTATTGACTTTCTCTCCCCCTGACCCAAAGCTCCCTTGATCACATGCTAAAGGCTCTGGTCCAGGCCCTGATCTTAAGAATGGAGGGCAATCAGTCTCCTTTCCTCAGAAACATTCAAAATTAAGCCACTGAGCAAATGGACAATTTCTTGGACTTCAGGTAGCTTACTTAAAATAATTGTAAAAAAATACCTTGGCATGTTAGCTCCTCCTCAATTGCTAGGAGACCTGGGCAGGTCTATTCATTCAAGCTGACTAAGAAAGTTTGTGACCAGATGATCATTAACATCTCCAATATTATGATTCTAACCCAATACCCCACCTCTGTGCCTTCATTCTTCATCAATAACATGAGGATAATAATCCCCACCCATCTCGGAGGGCTGATCAAGATCAAATGAGGTAATGGGTATAAATATACCATTGTAAGCTATACTGTAAAATATTATTATTTATGAAATTAATTAGTATGTTATAAGTATGTTAGAAATATTTCTGTGCTTAAAGTAGATTTTAACATGATTGTAGACATCATAGTGAAGGTTAATTTAGGAGAAAAGTGAGAATATATTTAAGGCAAGTCTTCCTAAGTGGGGGCTCTTCCCATGGCTGAGCAAACTCAGAAATCAGACAACATTGACTGGGGGAGCTTTGGAAAGACATGGAGGCCAGGCCTGTATTAATAGTTTGCATGATCGTTTTTTTTGTTCCCTGAGATCTACACAAAGGATTGGCCACTTAAATCTAGGCATGCCTGTTTATTCTAAGGCTTGTCCTGAATGTTCAGTCAGCCTTTTAACAGATGTGCTGAAAAGAATTAAAGTAACTCGTGGTTGTTTGCCTTTCCCAGGTAGAGCATAACTAGGCCACTATAATATTTCAAAGCCTCTTTTTTTCCATCTTTGTTATTATTATTATTCAGTTCTTCAAAAACAAGGTCAAGATTCAGAAGTAAGGCAGGTCTTGCTTTGATCTTCAAGATTATAACCACACTCTGCCAGCAGCCTTCATCCTCATGTCTCCAAGCACAATAAAAGTCTAGTTAGGAAATCTTTATTGTGTCCTTGAGAATTGGTTCACCTGGAGGGACGGAAGCCGTGGACGGCATAAGGAGTCCCCGTCATACCATGGCGTTTGCCTGAAAATGATTGCCAACCACTGCTCCAAGCTGTGGGACAAGGAATGACACCCTTTCCACTTTGCTTCAGAGACAAGCAGAGACAGACCGATTAGCAGAGCAGCATTGGCAGATGCTCTCGGAAGTGCAGTTTGTTTCGGTGACGCCGCTTGCTGTTTAGTGTAACAAGTGAAATCCCAAGCAACTCACTTTTTCATCAATAGACAGTTACTTGACCTACACAAGTGGACGGAAACAGATGGCCACAATGTAAAATCCCCTGCTGATAGGAGATACTGAGTAAGGAAGTCCGACACACTTCTTTCTACTACCCAAAATGCAAGAGTCAGTGAAGGCCCCAGTCCTCTGACCAGGAGATGATGAACATCTTTGTATTAACATCTAAAAGGCAGCCCAGTGGAAAACAGGCATAAAAGGAAAGCCAAATAGCATTATCATGACTAACGCCACTGTTGTGATTGTAAGATCCTCTCGTTTGTAAATTAATTTATAGATGTAAAAATCTTTTCGGCTCAGCGCCTATGGCTCAGGCGGTTAAGGCACCAGCCACATGCACCTGAGCTGGTGGTTTCCAATTCCGCCCGGGCCCACCAAACAACAATGATGGCTGCAACCAAAAAATATCTGGGCGTTGTGGCAGGCACCTGTAGTCCCAGCTACTTGGGAGGCAGAGGCAAGAGAATTGCTTGAGCCCAGGAGTTGGGGGTTGCTGTGAGCTGTGACGCCACAGCACTCTACCCAGGGGGACAGCTTGAGACTCTGTCTCAAAAAAAAAAATCTCCTTTTCACATGATTGAAATTGTGCTAGTACAGCTACACTAATCACACTAATTGGTAAAACACTGAATTACTTCCCTACAGTCCTTCTTCCTGTGTCACCAGCCACCATGTCTCTCCACTGGGACCTCCCTCTCTGCTAGATGCATGCACACACCTCTCCAAGACTCAGTGATCAAAGAGTTAACACCTGGCTTAGCAGGGGGGCCAGGACCTCTGCCAGGCCAGTGCTATGGCCAGTGTCCACTCGGATTGGTGGGTGACTGTGTCATGCTTGTTTGATATTCTATCACTGGCCATGCCTTCCCTCACTGAGGCACTGAGTGCAGAACAGCCTGCAAAGTTCCTGCACTCTGCACCCCACACTGTGCTCTCTGGCTCTGCAGTGGCCCTGCTACGAGAACACAAGTCAGGTGGCCCCACAACAGCTGTGGGGGAAACGCTGAGTGCTGAGTCAGGCCCTGCCCTAGCTGAGAGGGAGGAGGGGGAAACCTCCTCAGTGAATTGCACTGAGATGTGGCCTCCTTCTCCTCGGCTCCGCCCCAAAGCTCCAGGTTGGGTGACTCTCCAAAACCAGAAATAATAACACAGAACAGCTCTATGGGCAAGTCCTTAACCTGCCGTCTGCACCAGTTTCCCTCTATTCAGTCCCATGGAGAGAGATAATGACCTATCTTGGGCTTAATTAACATCTGGGTCCTGCTGCTGGGAGATTCCCAAACCCATGTCTCCCTGTAATTGCAAACCTTTATTTATTTGGGCACTTTGATGACAGCCACATAATGGGAGCTACGGCCCAAACCCCACCCACTGCCTTGTACTTGCCAGCTGCCAACCTCCCTTCCCCACCCCTGCTCCCCCCTGGCTCTCCTGCCTATCTACCCGCCCAGCCCCCAGTATCCCTCACCCACAGTTCCCTTTGCCTGGGCCACCCTGTTCTTACAGACCACTCAGAATGTCGAAACCCCAAACTCGAGGCCCAGATCTGCCCATTACTTACTCAACCACCACCAGATACCCACAGTTGAAGACCCCAGCAATTTGCTTACATACAGTAGGTGCTAAGCACTTGTCTGTTGCCTTCCTTTCTACTCCGCTTCACTCTTTAATCCACAGGTATCTCATCTGAAAATGGAATTATTAGTGTGCTTCCGCCTGCCTCACTGCGTTCTGCCTTTAGTAATGCAGGTCCTGAGGAGACACCAAGTCTCCATCTTCGAGGTGTTTGGGGGAAGCAGGAATCCCAGGAAGCATTTGGAGAGGAGAACAGCAGACTCAGCTGCAGCGTGACCAGACTCTGTCTGTGGCCCACTCCCTAACTCTGCAGAGACCCGCGCTCAGCCTGCGTCCACGTTCCTCCAGGGGGATATCAATGAAAAGGCCTCATATTCGTACCACCCTTTTCCTTTAAAAAGTGGCTTATATTCCTTATTTCCTTTGAATTGCATGATCTCATAAGATAGCAGAATTGTCTGTATTTATAAATGAGGCATCAGACCTCAGAGAAGGCCACCACTTAGCGCCGAGCCACAGGGAGCCTTGGAGAAGAGCGTGTGAGCCCAGGCCTCTCCGAGTCTGGTTTCTGTGCTTCTCCAGGCGCTGGTGCACGGCCAGAAGAGGTCAGACTTGTTTCCTTGGCTTTCTTTTTTCTTTCTTCCTTTCTTCTTTTCTCTTTCTTGACAGTGATACATTCATTGCAACTATTTACAGGTTTATCACTAATGATATCCAAGGATAGTAACTATAGTAAAGTAATGCTTGCCTTCCATTCATACCGGTAAGCTTCCCAGATAATCCTGGTAGGTAACTTAAGCCTTTTTTAAAATGCCATTTTGAATCAAAATATTCCTAAAATGCATTATACCATTCTTTATTTTTAATTATATTAGTTTGCTATAAATATGCTAATAAGCAAAATGAAAATCCAACCAGTACAGTATAGTATAAAGTATACAGTAAAAGTCCACCTACCCTGCTGGCCCTCCAGGCCAGCATGAAGACTCAGCTAGTAAATAGTGTTGCTGACTAGGGACAATGGGACCTGTGTCATACATCTCAGTGGCACCATGACGGGGGTAGACTCACTTAGGGTCTCACACATCTATTCATGTGCACCTCTCATCTAGAAAGCAGAGCCTTTCTGCTTGCCAGGTGTCTGGGCTCCCTGGTGGGAGGTAGCTGAGACCACTGTGCAAGAGAAGAGCTCAAGTTCCTCGCCCCACCCCTCACGGTGGCTGGGCCTGACCAGAAAGTGAAGCAGAAAGACCCTTATGGCAAGGCTTCTGATATGCCCTGCATGTTAGGGAAGAACTAGCTGACTCACTCTCTTTAGCCTCTCAGGACAGAGGGGCTACCAGTGTGACAAATCACAGGGAGACAGGTCTCAGAAGAAATTTCTAAGAATCAGAGCTACCCTTTCAGGGGCTGGGCTGTCCTGGGAGGAAGAGAGATCTGCTCCAAAGGGCCTCAGGAACTGAACGACTGCCTATTCTCCTGAAAGGGAGATGGGTCACTTCAAACATTCCTGTAGTCTTGAGCTAATGATTTCTGCATCTGTTTCTGGAAAGTTACTAGGGATCCGGGTCCTGAGCCATTCAAAGCAGCCCTTAGGACTACATGCAAACTGAATAATGAACATTTTCACAGACTCATATTTAAATGATTTCCTCACTATGCTCCCCAAGTCTTAACTCAAACAAACCTGAACCAGTGGTCATAAAATGAAGAAAGGATGAAAGAGTGGGTATTTTTCCTGTTTGGGCTGATTGAAGTTGTAGCTTTCAAGATTTGAGTAGATGTGGAGGGAACATATGCAATCACTCCAACCATGCTATAGTCTGGACGCCTCTTGTCCAAGCCCATTCTCTGCCTCACCAGCACACAGCTACACAGCATTTCCAAGCTTCCCTCACAGTGAGGTAGCAATGAACTGAGTTCTGACCAATGGAATGTGTTTCACTTCTAAAATTTCCTAAGTGATCATACACACTCTTTGTCTGTGGACTAAACAATGTTCTCTGGCCAGAGGCAAATAACTCAGAGAAAATTCTAAGACATTAGAATAATGATCAGCAAACTTTTAAATAGCCAGATAGTAAATATTTCAGACTTGAGAGCTATATAGTGTTTGTCACAACTTAGCATTGTTGTTATAGTGTAAAAGTAGCCATCGGTTTTATGTATGTAAAGGAGCATGATTGTGCCTCTAATAAAACTTCATATACAAAAACAGCTGACAGACCCATGACTCTTGCTCTAGGAAATGGTGGAGCCCCAATGTAAAAGGAGCCTGGGTCCCTAAATGTCTCCCCGATAACCAAGAGTATTCATACTGAAATCTCACAGTGAGAAATAAATTCATATCATGTCAAACCAGTAAGACTATGGGAAAGAAGCTACTATTCTTTCCTCTAATTAATTATACCCACCATGTTCTTTTTTTTTTTTTTTTTGAGACAGAGCCTCAAGCTGTCACCCTGGATAGAGTGCTGTGGCATCACAGCTCACAGCAACCTCCAATTCCTGGGTTCAAGTGAGTCTCCTGCCTCTGTCTCCCAAGTAGCTGGGACCACAGGTGCCCGCCACAACGCCTGGCCACTTTTTGGTTGCAGCCGTCATTGTTGTTTGGCGGGCCCAGGCTGGATTCAAACCCGCCAGCTCAGGTGTACGTGGCTGGCGCCTTAGCCCGTTGAGCCACAGGCACCGAGCCTACCCACCATGTTCTATTCCTTCTGGTTGTCAAGTTTGCAGGTCAAAAAATGGACCAAGGAGAAAGAAAACTTGAATGTTTTTCTGAAGTAGCCTGTAGAAGTATAGGGCTGGAGTGAGGTTACAGATTGAAGATTTTTAAAACACCTACCTCATATCTATCAAAAACGTTCTGGAGAACTATGCTTTCTTTAGAACCTAGGTCAAGTTTCATGACTCGTGTCAGACGCTTTGAGGAGAATCACTTTGATAGATGAAGAGGACAATCTTTTTTGGAGAATCTCTAGGATCACCCCTCCCTCTCTTGGGTTAGCTGGCTGCCCCTTCTCTGTTCTCTCAATATCTCATTTTAGGTTTGATTGTTTTTATGTGTTTTGGCCTTTCTGCTGCATTTGAGCTCTGTAAGAGCAAGGAGCACCATCCTCCATCCTCCCACCTCATCCACTGATTCCACCCCTACCCCACACTCTCCCACCTCACTCCACACCCAGCACAGTGCTTGGCACCCAGTAAATACATTGTAAGTATGTCTTCAGGTAAGGACAAAATGGAAATGAATAAAGACATGCACAGGTCGAAGTTGCCTTGGTTACAGGTGGGCAACTATATCATTTATCATTCAAACTGGGACACTTAAGAATGAAAGATGGCGCCACTATAATAACAAGAGGACATCGGCTATAAACAAGGACCGTCCTGAGCAAACTGGAATCTTTAGCTGTCCTAGCATTGGGTCGCTTTGGACCATGGTCTGTAGCAACATAGAGCATTCCCAAGGGGAATTGGTGGTTTTGATTAGTTTAAGGACATTTTATGATGAAAAACAAATGAAGAAGAAAATTCAGAGCACAATGGAAAGGTCAGGGTGATGTGATTTGGAGTTTTTCTTGGCGGAAATCTAGGAAGATCAGCATAACTCTCTCATTGCACTGTGAGTTTTCACTGATCACTTCATGCTGATGCCAACCACAACAGTTAGAGTTTACAGTACAGCTCATATTCGCCCTTGAGCACAGTCCCAGGCACACCTACAGGAACACACACATACACTCACACCTCCATCCTTCCAGGACAAGAGGCCTCTAAGTGTTCTTGTGTGGACTCTGCCTACATACATCTCCAAGGAAAACCTCAGAACCTCTACATTTCTAGAAAATAACCGATCTAAAGAATTAATTTGAGAGGATCTGCATCCATTTCAGGGACATCTATTTGAGAAGTTAATGAAATCACAATTGCAAATATTTGTGGAAAGTTTTTGGAGAGGGTGTGTGTGTGTGTGTGTGTGTGTGTGTGTGTGTAGAACATTAATCACACCACTAATACTGACCTGGGCTACTAATCAAATGCTGACAAAATGAATCCCATTATGCAAAACAAATAAAATGCAGCCAGAGAGCACAGGGCAGCCACCATGCCCTCCTGCTAGGCTGGGGGAGGAGACCAGGCTGGAGATGGCCACAGGACACATGCAGACATCACGCACTTCTGATGAAGGTCAGCTCGCAATGTGTAGTATTTCTGCATGAAGTGTGCCATTTAAATACCCACCTCCTGCTTCCTGTTCTTTTTTTTTTTTTTCTGCTTTCTATTCTTAATAGAAACTTCCTTGTTTTTGTAGGTTTTCCCTCTTTGGGCCCTAGAATATGTTCCATGGACTATTTCCCTGCCCACAGATACATTTTACTCTGGGATCAGAAGGAGCCCCAGAGGCTTACTTGGCTGGACTGTGTTATTTCAAGCTCAATATTCCAGCAACAACCACTCCTTTCCTGTCCCGAACTTTGCAAAGCATTTACTTATCAATATTTAGATTTTTTTTAGCCTGAAACAACCTGAAAAAGAGTTTGATTAGGTATTACTATCTCCATTCCATGGAAAGAACTGGTGCCACAAGGAAACCTGCCCAAGGTCAAAGAGAAATGGCCTCAAGTCCATTTTTCCTTCAGATGTTCCTTACAGCCTCGTCCACAGGAATACTTCCCCTACCCCCACCTTCGTCCCCCAGGCCCTTAATTGTTAGTTAACACTGGACACTTACTAGGACCTGAGTCAGAGGATTGGAAAGGCAGATTTTAACATATAACTGAAACCCGTTTTGATCTCATCAGTGTGAACACCTCCAGAAGAATCTGACCAGCCATGGACTCTGCAAGGTTCCTTCACCACCAGCAACGGCTGCAGATGTAAGAGAGGCAGGACCCCAAACACCCTGGTGTGTCTCTATTTCTATTTCAGACAAGCAGTGTGGTTTGCTCTAGGCACAAAAATCACATGCTGCTTTTTTAAAGAGATAAGCTCCTGTACTGGGAATCAGGTAGTGAGCACCAGCAAAGATTTTCCCTGGGAATCAGGGCCACTAGGGCAAGTTGACATGCAAAGGCTAAGACAGGTTTTTCTGCAGGGGAAGGCTCCAGGGAGGCTGTGGAGAAGCAACTGCTGATGGTTTTATAGATCTGTAGATGGTGCCGGGAATCATTTACAAGCTCTGAACTGGAACACAGAACTGAGTGTGCTGATGCAGGCCCCAGTGGCCCAATCTACCCTCCCTCCTTGAGCTCATGTGACCTTGGAAACATCACTTTCTCTTTCTCTGCGCAGGAGTTCAGCTGCAAGAGTGGAAACGTTAGGAATGTGGCTTATGGTGCGAGAAGAACATCTATAATGTTATGGGAAGTACTCCCTGAACCAAAATATTTCTTACTGTCTACCCTAACCTCCTATCATGGCACCTGAAATACCATTAATATTTTGACTTTTAGATCGCAAAGACTTTTAATATTCAAGAGTCCCCTTTGAAAATGCCAAATCCTTGAAAATTTTATTTAGGCAAAAGTTTGAGATATTCTCTCTTGGCTGAGGAATAAGAGTTTGAGGAGGCAAACAGTATGGGAAGGAGAGAGCCCTGAGTTTCACACACATACAACTGGCTCATGTCCCCAGGGCAATGGGTCTCCCTGCATTACTGCCGAGGGTTTCTGAAAGAGGACACTGCCGGGTTTCCTTGGATGGTATCTGGGTTGCCTCCAAAATAACTTATCCCCAGACCAAAGGACTCAGGAAAAAGAGTGCAGGACTTGGAGTCAGGAAGCTTAAATTTGGTCCCAACGTGCTGAGTAACCTTAGGCAAATCAATTCTCTTCTCCAGACCCGAACTTGGCCCTTAGCTTTAGTGGCAGTCCTCATTTCAGGACTCATAATGTTTTGAAGTAGTGAAAGAGATACCTAACAGGTAACTCCTGGCTTGGCCAAAGGAATGTCACTTCCAAACCAGATGTTGGTAAGGATCCAAGCACAATAGATCCTAAAGATGAGCTCTGTCCCCAGAGCCCTCCATTGTTTCTGGCTCATAGCCAGTGGTTTCTTCTGATCTGTCCCATTAGGGAATGGGGAAAGGCAGAAAAATGCTTGACCTCAGCCTTCGCTTTTTCAAATCAGAACATTAGTAGTAAAAGTCTTGCTATTATCGGATCCAGCCCACCCACTTTACCTGTGAGGATTCTGAGGCTAGAGAGGGAAAGTGACGTGACTGGGTCATATGCTGAGGGTCTCTTCTTGCCAGCTTTCTGCCACACCACCTTGTTTGAGTCTTCATTTGGCATAAATTAGAGAGATCTGCACAATAACCTTGGGGCTGAGGTGAGCAGAGATGAGACTCCAATTCCATTCAAAGCCAAGCCCAAATAAGCCATTCTTCTCCATACCCAATCCACCACTCCCTAGAAGGCCAGAGAAGTACCAAGGAGAATCTTAAGAAGTGAACATACTTCGTGTACAGTTCAGGATTTGCGTGAATCCCAGTCTTACTTCCTTACCAACGTATATATCCTTAAGTCCTTACTTCCTCCACCTGGGCCATGACGTGAGCTTGATCAGACCTGTTCTCCCATCCTGGAGTGGAATCACTCCTTACTACCTCCTTAGCATTTCCTGAGTACCTACTAGGTTCCAGGCCCTGGGTTAAGTGTGGTGAATCAGAGATGCCTAAGACACATGCCTATCCTAGAAGAATTCAGCCAACCAGGAAGGGCACAGATGATTAATAACCATGATGCAATGGGAAGAACTCCCCCACCCTCAAACTAGACCTGCTCTTCTAGGGTGGGGTCTCACCAGACCAGATCCCAAGCATAGAAGCAAGAGGAGACCAAGTTCCTCTGCAGGCTACCACCCCATATACCACAGCATGTCTCCTGAAGGAGAAGACACCTGACTCTTTCACCTCCAGCACTGTGCATCTAGAACATATTCATTGACACTTTGTGTGGGGAATGGGTGTTGATGGACAGCACTGATCATATTTATCATGAAGCATCTGCTATGTATGAATGGGGTACTATAGAAAGGGAAAAGAAAGGGAAAATTCAACTACCAGTTCCCGCCATCCCAAAGCTAAAAATATGTTTATAGGCTCATGCCTGTGATCCTAGCACTCTGGGAGGCTGAGGCAGATGGATTGCTTGAGCTCAGGAGTTTGAGACCAGCCTGAGCAAGAGTGAGACCCCAACTTTACTAAAAATAGAAAAACTAGCCAGGTGTGGTGGTGGGTGCCTATATCCCAGCTACGTGGGGGCTGAGGCAAGAGGATTACCTGAACCCAAGACTTTGAGGTTGCTGTGAGCTATGATGACACCCATGGCAACAGAGTGACACTCTGTCTCAATAAAAAATAAAGAAATAAATAAAAATCTGTTTATAAGCTATAAAAACCAAAGACATGTAAAGAGAGCATCGGCTTGGGATTTTGGACAATTGGTTATGGTCCCTCCTGTGTGACAGGAAGGAGGTCACCCTTCTGTGCCTCAGTTTGTTCATTTCTAAGTGGAGGGCCAGGGACAGAGCCCAACCTGAAATGCAAGATTGGTGCTGGCTAATGCTCATGTGCATGGTTTGCTTTACCCTTAATGTTTGGGCTATCTGGGTGGCACCTGTGGCTCAAGGAGTAGGGCTCCGGCCCCGTATAACGGAGACGGAGGGTTCAAACCCGGCCCCAGTCAAAAACCGCAAAAAAAAAAAAAAAAGTTTGGGCTATCTGTTCTTCAGGAAGATTTACAGTCTTAGCTGGGTTTATGGAAAGGAGGAGAAATGAAGCCAGGACCGGGTAGGCAACAGGAGAAACCAGAGGGGAATGCTGTGTGAATAGGAGGAGAGGGATGGGAGAGAGATGAAGAGGAAGGCAGGAAAGGTGGCTGTAAGAAGCCACCGCTCTTCATGGAGGTTAGAAACAGGACTTTTGCTAGTGCCCCTGAACACCCCAAGAAAGAGGAAAGGAGTGCCCTACTCTGGGGCCATCTAGACATTCAAGCCACCAAAGTGGTAGTTACTCAACGCTGTCCAAATTGAATCACTTCAGAGCTGGCAGTGGAGGGTTTGATCATAGGGACACTGGGGGTTATGAATAGGGATAAGCCAGTAGGGACAGAAAAGGCCCCTGCTAACAGTAAAGGCTGATCCAGATGTGTCTGCTATAGTTTTGATGTGTGTCCTTCCAAACCTCATGGTAAAATTTGATGCCAATTTTGGAGGTGGAGCCTACTGGGAGGAGTTTGGGAATGACTGAGTTCTCCCTCCATTACTTCCTTCCAGAGATGGCTGTTAAAAAGGGCCTGGTACCTCTGGCTCCCTCGTGCTTCCTTTCTCACCCTGTGATCCGTACATGTGGCTCCACTTAGCCTTCTGCTATGAGGGAAGCTTCCTGAGACCCTCGCTAGACGCAGATGCTGGAACCATGCTTCTTGTACAGCCTGCAGATCTGGGAGACAAATAAACCTCTTTTTTAAATAAATAACCCAGTTTCAGGGCAGGCACAGTGGCTCATGCTTGTAACCCTAGCACTTGGAGAAACTGAGGCAGGAGGCTGAATTGAACCCAATAGTTTGAGGTTGCAGTGAGCTATGATGGTGCCACTGCACTCCAACCTGGGCAACCAAGTGAGACCCTGTCTCAATCAATCAATGACCCGACTTCAGCGATTCTTTTCTAGCAACACCAAACAGGCTAGGACGGTGGCCACGTGCACAAAGCCTGGAGCAGAGAGTGCAGAGTGCCCTGGGGCCAGCAGACCTCCTGCCTGCCTGGAACCCTGAGTAGTTTCCCATGTGTCAACCATGGCCCCTAGCCACAGGAGTCCACACACAACCCTTGCTCTGTCACGCATCACTTACCACCAGATGCTGGGGCTACTGATGCATACCACACAGAGGAAAGCATTCTGCTTATTAAATGACTAAATCCTGTTAGAAAAGAGGGCAACTTGCTCCTAACACAATTTTTATGTTTCTCGTGATTCTCAGTGACTCTGATGAGATATTTTAATCTCCAATGTGGTGCCAGGGTTAGAGTCTACCAGCCAGTACTCTCTCCTTTCACAAGCAGAAGCTTCAAAAACAGCTCTGTCCCCTGGCAGGAAATTGTGCTTTCTTAGTAAAACAGAGAAATTTCTAATTTGTTTAAAGTCTACAGTTCTCCTGACAGTGGGGCAGTGAGAGGGAGGCTTTCTTTAGGGAGGAGCATTTGTGTGTATGAAAGGGGTGTTCTCTCCCACTGTAATAATTGTAAAATATTTGCTTATTTTACACCATTACTCCTCCTGCCTTCCCCCTCAACATACACAACAAACTGTGGAAGTGAACATGGGATATTTGCGCGAGGGAAGGTGATAAACACCCCGTCTGTGGACTCACGCCTCCAGCCCTGCAACATCTCTCTTGCCGCGGGAAGTCACTCTGGGCTGTTTTTCACACAGTCCATGCTGCATTGCTGGACTCGCAAGGTTACTTAGGCTGGGAAAGAATGTGAGAGCATCTCACTGCATTTAAAGTAACATCAGGTTACGTCAAGGAGAAACATGAGTCTCACCTTGCAAGAAGGAAAAGCTAAAAGCGATGAGCAAACCAGACTTCAGGTGCTTCTGGAATGTGCGTTTCATTTAACTACTTAGCTTTGCTTTGGTCAAGCCACTCTTCTCTCCAAGTGCCAGGAGCAAATTCGTTTTTTGAGGTTTTTTTAATTTCTTTTTTCATTCAAAACATCTCTTTTTGCTCTAGTGATATCATCCCTGGAAGACTGAGACATGAGAAAGAGTGAATCATGTATCACCTTTGAATCTCTTCTAGAATTACATCAGTCAGAGCCCTCGGGTGCAGTGGGGATGAAAGCCAAACAGCAGAGGAGAAGGAGGGGAGGGCCTGGGGCGGGCTGGAGGTGGAGCCAGTTCCTTTGCAGCCAGCTTATTTTCTCCTTCCACCTCCTCAACCCTCAAACCCACCTACCTATTTATAAATCAAATTAGAGAAGTAATCAAACTTTAAAGAGACAGCTGTCTTATATCTATTGATGGTGTTGGTTTAAATTTCTTTGCCTGAAGCTTCTGACCAATCACCATACACTCATTCATCAGGGATGGAAGCCAACCTTGGCATTCTCATTGGACACATAAATTGAGTAAGAGTGAAGACACATGGACCCTGCCTCCCCCCCAAGTATTAGCCATCTATCTTTACTGTTTTATCTCTTCATCAGTTTCAAACAGCAGAGGAACTTGGCAATGTGTAGAAATAATTTGAAATGCGAAATGTAGTCACACAGGATAGAGATGACCCACACAGCTGCCTTCTGATCAGGTAGGGCACCAGAGTAAAAGGTACATCCATGTGGGCAGGTGGGCAGGCCAGGATTTGACTCTGCTAACCTCTCCCTACCTGCAGGTTTTTAAATGTTATTCAATGATGCGTATCTAGGGGATCCAGGGACAGGAATAACTCTCCTTATTTATTTATTTATTTTTTTTTGTAGAGACAGAGTCTCACTTTATCACCCTTGGTAGACTGCCGTGGCGTCACACAGCTCACAGCAACCTCCAACTCCTGGACTTAGGCAGTTCTCTTGCCTCAGCCTCCCGAGTAGCTGGGACTACAGGCTGCGGCCACAACGCCCACCTATTTTTTTGGTGCTGTTTGGCCAGGCCGGGTTTGAACCTGCCACCCTCGGTATGAGGCTGGCGCCCTACCCACTGAACCACAGGCATCACCCAAAAAAGGAAGAACTTTCAACCAAATCAAAATATAATAGACTCAAGGCATGGACCTTGTCCTAATGCCCTTAAGAATAGACTGAATTTTAAAAAAAAATATTTCCCACTCCCCCCCTTGCTTTTTTTTTTTTAATAGTCGTATGCCTGACACACTCCCATCTGTTAAGAAGAAAATCTTTTAACTCTCCTTCGTCTATGGTTTCTGCAAATTCCAGGCTCCTTAGCATCTCTGAGTCTAGCTGCTTAGAGCATATGCAGGATGAAAACAAAGCAAAGTGACCTCAGGACACCAGGGAAGGCCAGGAATGAGATCCATTTCTGCAAGACAGGAAAAGAGGCCCAAAGGGGCAAAGGGAAAATACAATTTGCAGAAGGCACAGTTTTGGCAGCATCTTATTACAACTTCCAGCTGATGGGGTGTAGCCAAACTAGAGACATCTGTTTGGAGTTTACAACAGAAACAAACACACAGAAAGCATGAAAACACTAAAACATGCACACCAGGACCCAGTACTAATAGCTCCTCTCTGCCTTGACCTCCACACCACTCCCCCACTGGGTCATGCTGGGCTGTAGAAGGGAAGGAAATGGGATCTGTAAGCTGCCCATCCACCACCCCACCTGCACCATGACTCATTCCCACCATGATTGGAACTTGTCAACTTTTCTCTCTCTTTGGTTTTCCTCCCAGGAAAAACAGAGATGGTCCTGCTCTTAAGGGAGCCCCGTGGGGACTTTCTCTGGGTTTCTAATTCATCTTTGAAGCTCCTTGGCTGTTTATAAAGGAAAAGATTATGTGGTATCTTTATACTTGAACGTTAGTATGACCCACAGAAGGAAGTGGTAAAACCTCAGCAGACCTGGAAAGTCACTCCTCCATAAATAATCTCACAGGTGGAAAATGGAATTCACCCTGGCCTCTCCAAAAATTAACTCAGAGAGACCAGAAAAAGTCACACTCGCACAACTTTATAAGTGAGAATATGGTATATGGTGAGAAGGCTGACCCCGGACACAATACCCAGAGTTGTAGAGGTCCACATGCATAAAATAAATCCTCTTCCCTAATTCTCTCCAAGCCCAGCAAAGGCCAAAGACTGTCATTCTACACCATCCCAGAATGGGACACGTCCTCTCCAACACCCGAGCAGCAGTTCCAGAGGCTCACCTATTCTGGCAAATTTTCCTCTTTATTCTCTTCCCCACTGCCATGCAAACAGAACCGGAACAGTGCTACTTTTAAAAAATAACAAAATGTTTTATACACATTTCTGTATATACAACTGAACAACAATTTACATGTTTCTTTTGCACAGCAAAAGATATAAACACTCGGCTCTGAGAATACAGTTATGTACAAAATAAAGATGTCAAAAATACTTCACAACAGTGCAAAAATATTTTACACAGTATCATGGAGGGAGACCTTTTGGGCAAGAGGAAAGGGTGTGTGTGTGTTTCTAAAGGAAAACTCCTTTTCCAGATATTAGATGTCTTTAAATGTAAACAAAATGCAACTTTCTTTCATCTCCCCCCACCCCAAGTTATTTGAGGAATTTGGCAGAATTTCAAGGGTTTGAGTCTTGAGGTAAACAGCCCAAGCTCTTGCACGGAAAAGAACTGGAAACAAAAGGGTGGCACTGAAGTCGCAAACGTTGTTGAGAGCAAATTCTTGTCTTTTTTTCTTCTTTCAATGACATGTCAATGACAGTGCAAGGCCACTCCCAGGGGGCAGGGGGAGGAAGTTAACCCCTCCTCCTCAGGTCTCAGCTGCCCCACAAACAGGAAACTGGCCAGCAGGGGAGTCTTTTGCTAACTTCAGCCCTGCCGGCCTTCCTTCATCCCCCAGCAGAAGGCTGCTCTCTCCCTCCTCGAAGCGTGTTCCCCTCTCTTACATCTCCCCACATCCCCAAGCGCAACCTGAGTCCGCCTTAATCAGAACCTAAAGGATTGGGGTGAGGGGAAGGGGGAGGAGCCAGGGGGAATTCTCGACCTGGGCCTAAGTGTAGGTCAGGGCCTCACATGCCCTATTTCCCCTTTCCTGGGGGAGGGCGGGGGATAGGGAGGTTGTCAGACCACGGATGGCCGGGGACCTACAGAAGAGTCTGCAGGGAGTTCAGTCCGAATGGGGTTCGTCCAGGCTGGCGCCGTCGGTGGGTCGGGGCGAGTCCCCGACGGTGGCGGAGGTGGCGTCTGGGCCCCCGCCCTCGATGGAGCTCTCACTGCCGGTGCTTTCGCCCGACAGCAGGCGCGTCACCCGCAAGTCGGCCTGCAGGGTGCGCACGTCGTTGCCGAAGCTGAGCTCGCCCAGGTCGCTAATAAGCTGCGCCAGCTCGGCCTTCATGTCGGAGGCGCTGCCCAACGGCAGAGGCGGAGGCCTGGCTCCCGGACCCAACGAGCCCCCGCCGCCCCCCAGCGCCTCCTCGCGGCCGTTCTCCAGCGTGTCCAGCAAGTCCCCGCACTCTAAGTGCATGGCCACCACCAGCGCCTGCTGCGCCTCGGCCTCCTCCTGTCCTGGCTCTCCCTCTCCCGTACAGTCCTCCTCTTCCTCCAGGCAGCCCACCGACTGCTCCTCTTCCTCTTCCTCCTGCAGCTCCTGCTCCTGCTGTTCGCCGAGCAGGTCTTCGGTGATGGAGCCGAGCTTGGGCGCGCTGCGGCTGCGCTCCACCGGCGGTTTGTAGCAGCTAGGTCCGTGGAGAAGCAGCTTGCGCAGTGGGACCAGGGGGATGGTGTGCGCGCCCACCAGCTCCTGCTGCTGGTGACGCGCGTCGTCCCGCCGCTTGAGGCGTTTAAATTCCGCCAGCGCGTTAGCTGATGTCTGATAGAGTAGCAGGGCCATAGCTTGCGCCTTCTCGGGCTTGGACACCAGCACAGCGTGGCAGCGCAGCATCACCGCCTTGTGTTTTAGCTCGTGTCGGTACACCCAAGCGAAGACCTTAGGCAGCCGCGCGTCCGCCACGCAGTAGGTGACGCGGTGCAGCAAGTAGAGGTGGCCCGGCCGGCGCAGCGCGCGCTCCTCAGCGTGCACCATGCGGATACCCTGCGCACTCACCGTCAGCTTCATCTTGGTGCCCTGACGGCCGGCCTCGCTCTTGCTCCAGATCTTGCCCACGGCTAGGTCGGTGCAGCCGTCGCCGCGCGCCTGGATAGTGGTGGCATTGCCCAGGTAGAGCACGGTGTAAGTGGGGTCCTCGCTGGTGATGTGTAGCTTCTTGCGCTTGGACCGAAACATGCTGCCCACTCGGCTAAGAGCGCCTTCGGGACAAGCCCGCGCCAGCGAGCTGAGCGCCGAGTAGTGCAAGCTCACAGCGTAGCCCTTGGGCTTGGACGCCTGCCGCGGCGGCGCCTCGGCCAGCAGCTCGAACTTGTGCTTCTTCCACGGCAGCATCTCCGAAGGGCGCCCCGGCACAACTGGGCGGCGGCGGCGGAGCGCCGGATGCGAGCGCCGCTGAGCCACCCGCCTCGGCCCGGGCTTGGCCGGGGAGGACCGAAAAATAAAACTCAGCCGGGAGCGGCCCAGTGATAGGGAGTTGGGAGGAAAGGGGGAAAAATAGTGTATAAGGAATCCCGCAGGGGGTGGGGGTATACTTTTTAAAAGAGAAGAAAATGGGGGAGGGGAAAAGCCCCCGCGCGCGCGCGCACACACTCACACACGCAGAGAACTACCCCGGCCTGGGCGAGGACGAGGGCAGAGTCTCAGACAAGCAGCAAAAGGAGAGAAAGAGGGAATGAGAGTGGAGCAAAATGTCTTAGAAAGACGCTAGATGCGCGCGTGCAAACAAATAAAGGGAGCCCCATCAAAAGCTCCGGGAATGGTGCGAGAATATGCAGGGACTCCCCAGCAAGCGTAAAAAGGGGCCCCTGACACACGCACAACACCCTGGCCTGGGGCCAGAAATCGTGGGAACTCTACAGTGAGTGTGCCCCAGGGCCAGTGTTCCCCACCCCCAAGGGGTGCTGGAGACTGAGAGCCCCTAAGCTGGGCTGGTCCCAGAATCAGCAGCTTGCCCAAAGTGCGGTCAGATCGCAGGTCCGGCTGGCCGCGCCGGGCCCCGCACAGCAGTCCCGCCGTGGCTCACTGCATCTCCGCTCCTGCCGGACCCGGGAGACTCGCGTTCGGCCGCCTCACTGTCCGGGCTGGCTTGGCCAAGGTAGCGCTGGTCTCCGCGGGCGGGACGCGCCCATGGTCCGCTCTGGGAACCGCCGCTACCTCATTTCTTCCCTCTGGGGGTGTCCAACTCCACTCGCGGGCTCTCCTAGGTCGGCTGCCCGCCTTTGCAGCGCGCCCTCTGCGGTGCAGCGAGCAGTGGCCGACTCGCCCGCCTCACATCCTTGCCGTCCGAGGGGAAGATCTCGGGTAAATATAGGCCGGCGCGAACCATTCGCCGCGCTGGGACAGGGGAGGAGCAGAGAAAACGATCCGTTTCAGGCTCCAACGCCCGGCAAATTTCTGGTCTCTTAAAGGGACCCAGTTGCAGCCATTGGCGGAGAAAGGGCGGGGACCGATCCAATGCGCCAATCGCATCCTAAATTTTACCAGCGTCTCTTTCCTCTGCAGAAACCACCGGGATCTGGGGTTACCCCGCAGCAAAAGGAACTTGAACTGTGACACTCCACCCCTAGGCAGAGCTTCGACTCACTGAAGACATGCATGTCGAGATCGAAACTTCTGGGGGAGGTGGTGGAAGATGCGATTGTAGACTATAATTTCCTGTGCAGGAAGGTTGAGAAAATAGTGTTTTTTTTTCCTTGTGTGACAGCTCTCTAAGAATAACTGGGTCTGTTTAATATTTTTATTTTCAGAATTGTATTAGGTTATAGAACCCATTTTCACAAGTAAGCAGTAGATGGTGAAAAGTGAGGTGAAAGTTAAGATGATTGGAGTGAACAATATAATATATAGTTAATAAATAAGGTGCTTCCCGCTCCAATCTGCTCTCCCCAATACCCACTCCTGCTGTCAGGCTTCAGAGTAGAGCAGTTTACTGAGCTATATACAATTTCTAAGTGATGCGTGTGTGTGGTTAGAACTCAGTTTACTTTGGCCGGCCAGTCATTTGGTTTTCTTATATCATTGGCCCATTTGGATGAGGATTCCTAGTAAAAATTCAAATGACATTTTTAATATGAGTGTCAAATGATGCCTGGCCACCCTCCCATGGGAGTGATAATTGCATCAGTCCTGCTTTTCCCATGTGCCAACTGGACAGTACAGTTACAGTCATCTGACCAGTTTGACTCTTGGCTAATAACTCATTTCTGGGCCCTCGAAAGAACCTGCTTGCCTCTGCTCAGTCAAATGAAAAAGACTTCTAAGACTAGTAGCTGCAATGTGTGATAAATGCCTGGATGGTCCTACATCGAACTCCTAGGCTTGTGTTGGAGGAGGACAGTGGTCCCTCTCCATAAGGCCAAGTCCACTAGAGACTCCATGTCTCCCCCTATCATGCCAGAACCACTGTTGCTGCTACTGGAAATTCCTTAGCCCTCCCTTTGCTAACTTTTAATCTTCTTTTGAACTCTAACCCAATTTTCTCAGAGTTGTTGGTGATGAGTTTCAATGTAACTAACTTTTCTGAGTTACCTTTCAGTGCCAGGCCCTGAGCTAAGAGCAGATCGGATTACTGACTCCAAGAAGCTGCCAGTCCAATGAGGAATGTAAATTCCACCCGATTCTGGGCTTCCACTGGAATGTAGGCTCTATGAAAGAGCCCCGTATCTCCAGTGTGTGGTACCAATAGGCACTCAATAAAGGTTTGTTGAATTAATGAATGAGGCATGCATGTGAACAAGAAGACAGAGTGGACTAAATGCTATAAGAAAGACCCAAAGGACCACGAGAACCTGAAATAAAACTTTCATTGTGACTGTGAAAATCAGAAAAGTCTTCACGGAGATGGTGACATTTGAAGAGTGAACAGGATTTCTCTAAACAGGAAAAGACTGAAGGGCTTTCCAGATATAGGGAACAGCAAAATTATAGAAGCATGAAAATGCAGGCATGTAAACAGAATCAGGTGGAGTTTAATGATTGAAACAATGAAAGAAGAAAGTTTCGTGATGGAGCTTTTTGGCCTTTCTAGTCTCTGAGGGAACAAATGACCCTTTCCCTATTGTGTCCCTAATCAGAGCCACCATGCCTTCCTCTTCACCTGCCATGATGTTAATGCAGGAATACCAGACAGTATTAGAATGAGGTAGCTAGGACTATAATAAGCCATTTAAACCAACTTTAACTCCTCAAATTTCTGGAATATCTTGCAGTGATAATGCAGTAGACAGTCACGCTCCAAAAAACAAAAAGCTCTTGTAAAAACATACCCCCAAATTAACCTGTGCTAAGTGACTTTCAGCTGGTCCATAATCTCAAATCTAAATTCTGCGTAAGAAGAAATCGTGTTTTGGTGATTTGTATTTCCAGATGACTTAGGGATCCAAAGCTGTCCCACCTCTGCAAGACATACCACCTTGTGCTTCACGGGGCGGCAGGGAAACCCGTGGACCACAGTGGCGGGGAAGAGTTCACCGGTGGGCCAGGCTTCTCAGCAGCAGCCAGATGCTGAGACCCACAGAGCAGCTCCTGCTGTCTATGTACGCCTTGACTGCCGCCTTAATAAGCTTGTTTTCCATCTCAGGAGAACACAAAGATTCTAGGCCACTGTCAACACCCCAGTATGTGAGTCACGCTCTGTGCCTGTGCTCACACTCAGGAAGAGAACCCACTGTCTCCTCCAGGCCTGGGCCTGGGCCAGCCTCTGGGGCTGCCTCACCTTATGGAGAAGCCGGCCACCCCCGCTGAAAGCAGACACTGAAACCGAGGCTGCATTTCTTCAGCAGGGACAGCTGGTGGCACCATTTATATCTGATGTTAGCCAAAATGCTGAGAAGCCATGGCAGCACCATTTACAAGTCCACACTACAGATTTGAGACAGAGACAGGGCAGTTCCAGAACAGAACATCAGAAAAGCCAAACTGGGAAATGGGTTAGAAAACTGCAGACTACTTTTTTTTAATGACACTGCCCCATCTACTGGTAGCAGGCAGAAATGCCACAGAACACGATGGTTTCTCATAAAACTGGATAAGCCAGGGGGTGGATCAACACACAGCCAAGTCACAGCTGGAAGGAAATGCTACAACCAGGAGTCCCACCCCCAAACATGACATCTGAGAGTCAGCCTCCCAGCTTACAGAAGGCTTTTGGACCAGTTCCTTCTGGACCACCTTAAGTCTGGCACAGAGCTCCATCTCCACCCTCCTCTAATATCCCACCCACTGCATATTGGCTTCAGAGATGACAAATGACGAATCTGGAATCTCCAAAGTCATTCAGCAAATATTTGTTTAGAGTCTCCCATGGATGTGACATAGTTGTTGGGGATGGAGCACTAAAGAAGACAGATAGGTCTTTCTTTGCCTTCATGGTATTTATAGCCCATGAGTGAGAGGAGGGATAATAAACAACTAATAAAATATCAGTTAGTGACAAGTCTCTGAGGAAAAGGAAACAGTGTTAGGAGTGGAAGTTGGCTGGATTAGACAGTATGCTCAGGGGAGGTGGTTCTGGGCAGATACTCAAATGAGACAGAGCCAGATGTGCAAAGAGATGGGGCACAGCACACTCTAGCCTGTGCTGGCCAGTGTGGCAGTCACTGGCCACACGCAGTTGTTGTGCACTTGAAGCATAGCTGACCCAAATTGAAACATGCCACAAGCACAAAGTACAAGCTGGATTTTGAAGACTTGGTAAGACACAAAGAATGTAAAAGACCCAAATAGTTTTATGGTGATTATATATCAAATGATAATTTTTTGCCTATATTGGATTAAATAAAATATATTATTAAAATTAATTTGCCTATTTCTTTTTGCCTCTTTAATATGGCTACTAGATACCTGGTTTTAACCTAATGAGACCTGTATTTGATTTGTAACATGTGGAATTGTAAACTCGTACATCAAGTTTGTGCTAATTTGTTACAGCAGCAATTCACCTCCCATCCAGCCATCTTTTCCCTTATCCTGACTCTGTTCCCTCGCCCACTCTCTGTAATGAGTACCCTAAATCTCTACCATTTTTCCAAAGCCACTTGCTCTCCTCAGCACCACGGAGAGCTGATGTGATGCTACCCCAGCAAAAGAGAGGTAGTTCGAGCAACCTTCAGCCTCAACTAACCCACAAACAGCATATCCACACCCATGCCCACATTCTCCTGCAAACTCAGAAACCTCTCTTCCTTTGAACCTGTCCCCCTCAAAGCCAACTTCCACACTGTCACCAAACCACAAATCCGACCTTGTGCCTCTTCCCATTTTAATTCTCTAGTTGCTTCCCACCAGTCCTAGGGTACACTCCCAGCTCCTCAGTGTAACATATGAGAATTTTCAGGTCTGGCACCTGCCTACCCCTCCGGGCTCAACTTTCTTCTCTCCTGGCCTCCTAATTTATACTCCAGCAATGGAGAATAGCCTATACTTCTTCCCAAGCTTGTGAGACTGTTTCTTCACTGCCTGCCTTTGCTTCTGTGGTTCCATCTAACTGGAATGATCTCCCCTCACCAGCTCCCCTGGCTGATTCCTACTCATTTTTTTTTTTTTTGAGACAGAGCCTCAAGCTGTCACCCTGGATAGAGTGCTGTGACATCACAGCTCACAGCAACCTCTAATTCCTGGGCTCAAGCGAGTCTCTTGCCTCTGCCTCCCAAGTAGCTGGGACTACAGGCGCCCGCCACAACACCCTTCATTTTTTGGTTGCAGCCGTCATTGTTGATTGACGGGCCCGGGCTGGTTTCGATCCCGCCAGCTCAGGTGTACGTGGCTGGCACCTTAGCCTGCTGAGCCACAGGCGCCGAACCTTCCTACTCATTTTTAAAGAACCAGCTCAGGAACCATTATCTCCAGGACAACATCCTAGGCGTAGCTAACTCCTTCTCCATGCTCTTGAGTGTCTTTACCTCTGCATTTGGCTTATTGTAATATTTTCTTTACCTCTCTGCCTCCCCCAATAGACTATGAGCTCCTTCAGGATACGAACTATATCTTATTCACTCTTTATGTCCCCAGCTTCTAGCATAATACCTGCCACCAAGTCAATGTCTGATAAATGTCTATGGCATGAACACTACCATGTGTTTATTTTCACAATAACAGGACTGTCACAAGCATTCGCTGTCAAAACTGGAAGGCCTTTCTAGATAATCTGGTCAAACTCCCCTGGTTTTACAGACAAGGAAACCAATAGCCTGATAGTGTTTGTGCATGGTGGCCATGCAGTGATTCAGTGGCCAAGCCAAGGACTCAAGTGGCCTGAAACTCAATTCAAGGCACTTTCCTTCTGCTAAACCTAAAGCCAAAAGCTTTTAAACACATAATGTATAGAACTCATGTTACTCACTTGCTCCCCCTTTATGAAGGGCTGCTGTGTTTAGGGGTTTCACAGACTCCTAGATAAACAGAGCAGGTGCAGCTCTCACTGGCCATACACTTCTCCCTGCAACCTGACTGAGCCATTACTCACCGGGTCCCTTCATGAAAAGTCTGCTCATTAATGGCTTTCACTGCCCCCATAGTGGCTAGACTGTGACCCAACCTTACTGGTGAGACTCAGATCTCTGTAGAGGTCAGGACCCCCCTCAGATCCTTGAAAGTGTGGTGGCCCATTGAGTCTCTCAGCTCTGCCCAGTACTGACTTCTCCGGGGTTTTCACTTCAAAAACAATAAGAGTTGTAACAGTTCCTATTTCTCAGGAAATAGTACAAAGTACAAATGAGATTAAACATAAGTGATAAATACTTGGAGATTTTCAAAATGAGAGCAAAGAAGGTAGCACTATGCAAGCCTGTGTTTTAGTTTGTCTCTCATGTTCGAACTTCCCCAGGAGCATGCAGGCCTGGCACATCTGTGGTGCAAATGAATGAGCAAAATAATAGCTGTTCTATCACAGTCATGAACTTGACTGGCTTCTCCACTCTAGGAGCTCAAGGGATACACACGGACCCCTCCTTAAGGAGTTTATCATCAAGTATTCACTGATTCAGAGAGGACTTGAGGAGGTAGCTCTCAGCAGGCTACAGAGAGGATGAAACATAGGTGAAAGTCAGTTTGATCTGAGATAGTGAAGGCTGAACTCAACACACAGCCCTCTGGAAACTCAAAGGAAAAAATAAACTTGTAGTAAAACAGTGAAGAGACCAGGGCCCTCTTCATGGAGGGGGTGGACTTCATGCTAAGCATGGAGGGGTGGACAGATTGCCATAAACAGAGACAGGAGAGACAAGTCCAGAGGGAGAGACAATGTCTCATGCAGAAGGCAGTTAGTGTTGAACACCAAATGACTGGACAAAGGCAGGGAATGCAAGTGTCCTGTGCCCCTACTATGTGTCAGACACCATGCGAAGTGCTTCAGATCACAGCAAGCATTTCATCCTACAAGTGTTGTCAGATCTGGGCTATTCTCTTCACTTCACAGAGGGAAAGGACTCAGGGTTGGAGGAGTTAAGAAACTTTGCCAAGATCCCCAAAACCTATGTTCTTTGTGTGTGAGTCAGCCAGGGCCTGACTCCTCAGGGCCTTGAATGGCAGGCAAAGGTGAGTCACTGGAGACACTGGAGCGGGGACTGTCATGATCACAGCCAAAGCTCAGATGCCCCTGGAGCAAGGAAGAAATCCAGACACCCACACGCCAGCCCCAACTCACTGAGGGCCCCAGAGCGAGCTGCTGTCCCTCTCTGGGCCTTTGCCTCCCAGTTTGTGAGCTAAACAAATGTCCTTCCAATTCTAAGATCACAGAAGGCTGCATTCACTTCCCAGGGCTGCCATAACAAATTATCATGACCGGGGTAACTTAAAACAAAAGAGGTTTATTCTCTCACAGTTTGGGGAGTTAGTTGTCCCTCTAACTCCTGATGGTTGCCTATAATCCTTGGTATTCCTTGGCTTATGGACATCTTACTCCAACCTTTGCCTCTGTCGTCTCATGCTCATCTCCCTCTGGGTCTTTTTTTTTTTTTTTTTTTAAGACAGAGTCTCGAGCAGCACCTGTGGCTCATCGAGTAGGGCGCTGGCTCCATATACTGAAGGTGGCGGGTTCAAACCTGGCCTCGGCCCAAGTGCAAAACAGAAAAATAGCTGGGCGTTGTGGCAGGCATCTGTAGTCCCAGCTACTCGGGAGGCTGAGGCAAGAGAATCGCCTAAGCCCAGGAGATGGAGGCTGCTGTGAGCTGTGTGACGCCCCGGCACTCTACTGAGGGCGATAAAGTGAGACTCTGTCTCTACAAAAAAAAAGAAAAAAAGAAAAGACAGAGTCTCGCTTTGTCATCCTTGGTAGAGTGCTATGGCGTCATAGTTCACAGCAACCTCAAACTTTTGGGCTCAAGTGATCCTCTTGCCTCAGTCTCCCAAGCAGCTGGGACTACAGGCACCCTTGACAACGCCCGGCTATTTTTAGAGACGAGGTCTCTCTCTTGCTCAGGCTGGTCTCGAACTTGTGAGCTCAAGCGATCCACCTGCCTCGGTCGTCCAGAGTCCTAGGATGACAGGCGTGAGCCACCGCACCCGGCATCCCTCAGTCTCTTCTATGTGTGCCTCCAAATTTGTGTCTCCTTATAAGGATAGAAGTCCTTGTATTAGGGCCACCCTAACTCAGTATGAGTTCATCTTCATTTCATTACATCTGGGAAGACCCTTTCCCAAATAAGATCAGATCCACAAGTAGTCAGGGTTAGAACTTGAACATATCTGTTAGAGGGACACCATTAACTCAAAACAGAAGCCATGAAAGGAAATTGCAGGGGTGAGAGAGGAACAATAGACAAGGTCAGAGGTCTACACGTTCTGGAGGTCCTAACTCCCCGAAATGTTCTCACCATGACCCTTGTCATGGAGCCTCTCCTTTCGTGGGCTGCTTGCTTAAAACTTTCCCCTCATTGGACAGGGCCCAGGTAGGAATGGAAAGGCACCAGAAGGAAGCCAAGAGAAGTGAAGCTATGAGCCTGAAAAGTTTCCTTTCTCATCAGTGCCACCAAAGACAGGGACCAGTAAAGAAAAAGCGGATTGGCTTGTCCCTTTTGAAGGTGGAGGAGGAAAAATTATTACCCCTGAATGGATAGATTTAAAATAGAAACTCTGGATCTTTATTTATTTATTTAGTATCACTTTATCTTTTTTTTTTTTTTTTTTTTTTTGTATAGACAGAGTCTCACTTCATCGCCCTCAGTAGAGTGCTGTGGGATCACACAGCTAACAGCAACCACCAA
>CAUYRH010049302.1:0-15483 GCA_963574655.1 Perodicticus potto | reverse complement strand
AAAGGTCAATTAAGGTTCTCTTTGGCATTCTCTTACTCCTTGGGAACTGCTGTGCTGTTTACCTTAAAACTGCCTTGCTGTTTATCTCTAGTTCTGAGCATCTGGACTTTTTACTCCCTGTTTTGGCTTCTGCCAGTTTCTTCTCAGTGAAGGTCAATCCTCAGCCATAGCAGGAGCAAAAGCAGGGGGAGTTCCCCGCAGCTTCCCACACCATTCTACTGTTTTCTCACTTCCATCATTTCTGTTGAGAAATCTGCTGTTAATTGTATCCATTTCCTTGATACTCACGTGCCCTTTAAATCTCTGTTCTTGCTTTTTAACAAAATGATAGGCTTTGGTGAATTTTCCCCACTTGGTGTCCATAGTGCTTCTTGAATTTAAAGCTTGATGTATGTCACTGTTTGTGGGCAATATTCCAGGGAAGGGTGTAAGTGCAATGAACTAGGATCTGGGGGGTCAGCACACAGGCCTGGTGACATAAGTCAGGATAGGGCTCCAATTCTGTTTATTCCAAGTATGCTACAGGATGGTTTGGAGCAGAGGAGCAGAAACTGTGGCACATTGACCAAACCTGCTGACAGCTTGCTTTGTACCTAATATTTTACTGGATCACAGTCAACCTTATTTCTCTGTGTTTTATCTAAAGATGACTTCACACTTATTTGTTCAGGTAAAATCTAGGACTGCTATCATTCACCTATGAGAAAGTTGAGTAGTACCACCAAGATGTTGTGATTCACAAAGCCTAAAATATATTACCACCTGGTCCTCCACAGAAAAAGTTGCCAACCTCTGGTTTATAGAAAAGGTGGTTTTTATAGTCAATCTTGGTAAAATAAAACAAAAGGAAACAAAAATTATGGCCCATATATAAAAAATATATATTTTTTTTTACATTTTACTTAACTTTCTGAACCTTAGTTTGTATCTGTATACACTACTACTAATATTTACCAAGAAGTATCATAATCAGAAGTAAAACATAGAAAGAGAATGTGTCTGAAAATCTGGACATCATACTCCAGCACCCAATACACAAAAGAAAATGTGACTTAATCAACATGATTTTTCCTTTAAATATCTGTTCATAGCAGATAGGTTCAAGGCATGAATACCTCAAATCTGGAATATCAAGTATCTATTATTTTTCCACTTTCTTTTCTCTTCAATCCATCTGTCCTTCATATGAATATTTAATAACAAGGTATATGTTGTTCATGGTAGAGAATACTATGAATAATTATTCTTGCTTGAAATACAAGTCTTTGTATTTCCTTTTGCTTTATTCAGTGGAGTGGTTCTGCCCATTTTATCATGAAAGGACTTTCTGGAGGGCAGAAGGAGAACATGCTGAACAGCCAAATGTATTAAATGAAGATCGAATATTCCAGTGGTGCAAGAAGGGGAAACACATTTGTTGTTGTTGTGGCTGCTGCTATTGTGGTAATGCCATAGGGCATTAAAATGTCATGATTTTAATGGATCATCACAGTTATTTTTGACTGAGTATAAAGGGCTTCTGTGAAAAATGTAAGTGAAGCAAGTGATCCACATTCAGAGAGTGATGAACAAAGGAATGAAGAGCCCAGACATTAGGAGATCTGGGCCTGGGATATTGTCCAATTATGTTGGCAAGAAGAGTAACCACTCTCTGAACCTTGCTGGCTCACGGTCCATTCCAGCTGACCACCTTGTCCTCATATGCATGGAAAATTAACCTTGCCTGGCTCCTGAACGTGTAGCAGCTAAATGCCTATTCTTCTTATGAGTAGAAAATTCATTCTTTCTGTCAAAGTGCTCTTGCCAGCCATCTGCTCAGTGGAAGTGAAGCCCAGCCTGTGCCATGAATTTTCACACCATCACTTTTGGGTATCTCATGAATAATCCTCTTTCAGATTCTCCCTGCAGGAAATTCTTAGCAACTCCTGGGTATTGGGGAGGAGCTTCTTAATGTTTATATGCTAATGTGCCATAAGCCAAGGCTTTATGGATTCAGGCTACTGTTATGTTGAAAATAAAAAGTTACAACTAGTGTTTGTGATTTTGCATGTTTTCTTTCAAGCTCTTTATAACATTTTTTGGGATTAACATATCCCAAACTATTATGTCACATTGTAATTTTCAACTTTAAAGAATTGGCTGAAAAGCTTTTAAACACCCAAATTACTGGGCTCTGCCTGGCTACAGAATTACTGGTCCAGCAAGACTGGAGTAGATCCTGAGAATATGTGTCTAAAAATTTCCCAGAAACACTGATGTTGGGTAACATCAGTGGAGAAGCATTACTATAGCATGGAAACATGGAGATGACTGAGTTTCACAAAGGCAATATTCTCGTGGGACACTCAGTGCTTGAATTTTCCATTCTGAGAGCTGCTGTTTTGATATTGCCTCAATAATTATATTCATTTCAAATAACCATTTAGTGATTCTTGCATTTTTAATATTTGAAATTATCAAATGTTATTAAATCCTCACAATTAAATGAGACTATACAATTTTAAAACACATTTAACTGAATTTTTACATGTATATGTGTGTGTGTATAATGTTGTACATGTGCTTTGAAAACATTAACTCTACAAAGAGCACACTTCATTTCAATTGTACACATCTGTCCTCTTTCTTTTTCTAGCTCTGGGTAATTTATTTTCACCAGGTTCTTTTGTTAACCTTATAATTCATTATAGAAGAGCTACCTCAACAAATATACAGCCCTTCATCCTTCTTCCTTATTTTTATAAAACATCCGCTCAAGAAAAATAGTTGCACAGAAATTATCCTTTTTCTGCAATTGTTCTTTTTCGTCTTTCAAATGTGAGTTTTACTTTGATAATCCTAATGATTTCTTTTCCCTGGCAGTTATTAACCATGCAAAACTTTTCAATTTGTTTTCTTTTCAAAATGCTAGCTACAAAATACTGTTGTATTTTTTTTTTCAGAATCATCCCTTGGTATGTATGGGGAATTGGTTTCCTTATCCCACATACCAAAATTCTCTCATACTTATGTCCTGCTGTTGGCCCTACACAATCTGCTTATGTGAAAACTCTACTCTTCCCATTGGAGGATTCTTGAATGCAGGGAATTTGTATTTTCTATTCACATTTGGTTAAAACCATCTGCATATCAATGGACCACGTAGTTCAATGGTTATTTGTCTTTTTCTGGTCTGAATTGAGGTATACTATATTGACCTTTATAGCGTTATGCCAATGGGAGGGGTTAAATTGCCCTTGGATTTTTAGTGGGAAGATGATCATTCCAGGTTTTATGACAGTGGAAAACCCTTTTCTCCTACTCACAAGTAATTAAGTCTGATACATTTTATTCTGAGACTAGCAACCGCTTCCATGCTATCGTGCCCTGTGGTTAATTATAGGCTACCTTCCACAACGCTGGGCACAGAGTAGATATTGTTTCCATTTGTTGACCAGTTTTTCAAGTTACCATTTGAATTATGCCACTAGTTTCATCAAAAGACTTATTTGGCTAGGGAACAAACACAACTTGCACAAAGCAAATTAAATCAGTTAATTAAATAAATCTTTGGAGAGAATTGCATTGTGATTTCTCAAGCCTCTTTGAATTATTACAGTTTAAAAAAGGCATCAACTTTTTTACAGTCTGTTCAAAATCAATCACTGCCTTATTGACAAATACAACATAAAAAATCTCCATTTTCCTTGATCTTTTCCTCTCAATATTGAAATTACCATAATCATTTTCATATTATTTCATTAACAAATAAGGGCTGCATCTTCCTGTTAATGGAAAGTTTCTTCCTTTAGAAGGAAATTTCCCCCTTTAAAAAAGTGCTATTTGACAGATATCTGAGGCAAGCAATAGCTTCCATGTCTGTAGTGTTGTTTCAGTTGTATTTGTTAAGAATGGAAAACCTCTAATTGTTGCATTAAATAAAGTACAGTTTCTCCCTCAGCTTGTGGTATTAGAATTGGACTTCACAAGGGAAAAACAGAAAGCAAAAAAAGAAGGAATTTATAATAACATCAGGTCAAACTTCTCCATAGAAATGAAATCTCTGGACACACAATTTATTAATGATTAAAATTTCTAAGTCCAGAATTATATACAAAAAAACCCCTTTATTTCATGGTTTTCAAGTCATATGAATCATTGTTATTTAACTGCTGCTCTCTTTATAAAGTGGAAAATAAATGGTTTCAAGCAAAACTCATTATTCAATTTGTGCTTAATTGATATAATTAGAGTATATTTTGTCATTTTCTCTTTCCAAACTAATGATAATGGGAAAAATGTGTGGCCACTTTACATTCTCTTTCTTGAAATACCTGTCTGGTTGGCTTGAAGACTGGAGAAAGCCTTGCTCCAGCTTTACAACATTATTTAGGGATGTTCTTCAGTTTGTCGCAAATACTAGGGGAAATTTTCATGTAAATTTTGAATCATTTATTGTGAAGTTCTTTTGAGATTTATGATAAATTTAGAACTGTGCCATATCTATTGTAATAAGTGATGTTTATTTAAGACCTGCACCTCCTGCCTGTTTCCTAACATAATAAATTCATAATTTTATGATTACTTTATATTTACTCATTGTTCAATTTTTGAGGTTAGTATTAAAAATTAATTTAAAGCAGTGGATGTGAAATGGATTGAATTTTCCTCTAGGAGTATTGGAGTGATGTCTGTGACATTTTTAATTGACACGGTTTAGGGGTTAGAGAACAGGTGCTGTTGGTTTCTAGCAGGTAGAGGTCAGGGATGCCATTAAACCTCCTACAATATTGGCGGCGCCTGTGGCTCAAAGGAGTAGGTGCTGGCCCCATGTGCTGGAGGTGGTGAGTTCAAAACCAGCCCCGGCCAAAAAGTACAAAAAAGAAATCCTCCTATGAATAGAACAGGACAATATCTCATAATAAAGAATCATCTGTCTCAAACTGTCAATAACACCAGGGTTGAAACCTAAGCAAACGTATCTCACTCAGTGTAGCCTATAACCAAAATAAATTTTCCTTTAAAGTCACATTTGAAACTATTCTCTGTGTGCTCTTTTACTTTAGCATAAATTTATGGTGACCTGGTCAGTGATTTCTGTTCACTATGTCTTATTTAATTTCTTTCACCATATGATGTGGTTAATTCCCCTGAGTCTTTGCTGTAAAGTTGAATGAAAATAAAATATCACTTTTTTTTGAAATGAGTGTCTACTTTTTGTGAGTATGCAATGCCTAATGGTGCTGTCCCCTACTACTATGTTCAATATCAATTTGTTTTTCTTGTATGTTTAAGTATATTGTGTTTCCATGAGATTTAAAAATGGTATATTATAAAACAAATGGCTTACAATAATCACAAGAAACTTAAAAAGTTGTAGCTCATCTCTTTCCTTAAAATGCACTTTACAAATTACTTTTTAGTTACTTGGGGAAAAGTCAGGGTTAGTCATAAGTAAAATGCAAAACCGTGATTTAATTTCCATCTATCATTCCTTTGAGTGACCCAAAGAAAGGAAAGAGTGAGCACGAACAAGAAATTCGAAATAATACAAGTGTGTAATTATTGAGGTCGGGAGGGGGGAATGTGCCCTATTTTCATACAGAAAAAGCAAGTGATCATTTTACTGTTAGATCAATATTCACGATAAAGGCATATCCATAATCTGATTTCAGGGGTTGGCCAGTGGATGAAAGAAAGATGTAGCTACATTGAATTAAAAGAAATAAAAATGACGTGCAGTGTCATTGGGGTAAAGAGGGATTGCACAGAATTTTCTCCTTACCTATATTAATTATCAATTGTAATCCCAGATAGCTACTAACCTTATCGAAGAAATGAACAGTGTTTAGCCAGAGAAGTGTAAAGATTTTGAAGGATAGGAGCTTTTCGGTTTCAAAATTTTTCAAACTTCATAGCACAAATGAACAAAGAATACAAGTATTTCAATTATTTTTATGTGACATTCTGTGTGTCTCACCTGCTTAAGTGACCCTCACACACATTCTAAGCAGGAGGTCACAGTATTTTTAAAAACAGTCTAAGATTTTTATATATGTGCATACATCTGCAAACACCTGGGGAAAGTTCAAAAAGTGTGTGGGAAAATTAAATTAAAATATGAAAGTAAAACGTATAAACTTTATTTCTCAACATAATCTCCATCACAGTCAAGATAATTTTTTGGCGATGATGCCAGCCCTTTGCTTTGCCCCCAAAGAAGTGAGGGTCTTAGGAATATAACCATGGAAAAGGTAGTTGATCGTGCCAATATAGTTTTTTTGATGTTATGAACTGGAGAGAGTGCCCCATTAAATATTTTTTAAGATCAGGAAACAAAAAGATGTAAGAAGGAGCCGAGTAAGGACTGAAAGTTGAATGCCGAATTGTTTCCCATTGAAACTCTCACAAAATTCCCCTTGTTTGATGACAGGAAGAAGATGGAGAAAGACTGGGAAAGCATTTCCAGGAACTTTCCTACTTAAGCTTAGACTATCAAAACACTCCAATAATAATCAGATGTTGTCTATTCTATTGCTTTCTGGAAAGTCAACATGCAACTTGCCTCAAGTATCCCCTAACTCGTGCTGTGACCAGTTGCTTTTGCTTTGACTAAAGCACTTCCACCTGTTGGTAGCCATTGCTTTGTGCTTCTTCTTTTGTATCTCACTGGTAAAGCCACGTTGTATCTCTTGTTACAGTTCCTTGAAGAAACTCTTCAGCATCTTGATCCTGCTTGCTTCAAACTTCTACAGAAAGCTCTGCTCTTTCCTGCAGTTGATCTGCGTGGACAATTTGCTCAGTTTGCTCAACTTTCATTTTTTCAATCAGAATTGTCTGAGCTGAACCAACTGTACGTTGGTTATTGTTCATGCAGTTGTGAATCCTTTTCCATTAGGACACAAAGAAAATAAATTTTTTCCTCCCAAATTGATGTGGATGATCTGCCACGGAGGATTTAATCTTCAACGACTTGTCCATTCCTAAAAGAAGCTAACCATTCATAAACTGATGATTCCTTTGAGGCACTGTGCTCATAATCTTTTCCTAACACTTCAATGATTTCACCATTTTTTCCCACCCAAGCTTCATCATAGATTTGGTGTTTGTTCTTGCTTCAATTTTAGCAGAATTTATGTTGCTTAAATAGGGAATCTTTTCAAAGGGATGTATCATCCTTCAAATTAGAGCCTGTTGTGTCATGTTATAACAACTTAGTATGTGTTTATTTTGGTGGAAAAACTTTGAAATCCAGGCATGATTTTTTTCACAATATGTATTTAACGCAAACTTTTTGAAGACTCCTAGTGTGTATATGTGTGTTTGTGTGTGTATGCATTTTTTTTAAATGATGGGGATGGATGTATGGGTGTAGAAGACAAGCTGACTAAATATGTGTGTATAGGTATAAATCTATTTTAACAATATAATGTATGATAAAATTATGTAAGTATAATATGTTACTTTATACATACAAATGAGACTTTGGAGAAATTTCAACATTAAAAGGAAAAGAATGGCTATCAAAAGAGCATAATCTTCTTCCTTTTTCTTTTCTAAAAAATTTGTTTTAGGAAGTAAAAATTTTTTTTGTTACATGAACAAAAATATATAATGGTGCACTCAGGGCTTTTAGCAGACCCACTACCCATGTAGTATATATTACACATGATAGATTTTCTATTTTTATTCCTCACCCTCCCCAATTCTCTTCCCTTCTGAGTAACTAATATTCATCATGTCACTCTGTATGACAAGGCATGCTCATCATTTAACTATCACTTATGAGAACAAGTGGTATTTTTTTCCATTCCTGAGATATGAAGATTCTACATCACAAGCTATTTCATTCTCCTTTGTGGTTGAGTACTAGTCCACGCTATATATTTATGGCCACCTTGTATACTACAATTTCTTTATCCACTCATCAGTTGATGGACACTTATGTTGATTCCCTACCATTGAATTTGGAAATGTGCTGTAATAAACATACAAGTCCATGTGTCTGTCTGATAAAATGGCTTCTTTTCCTTTGCGTGATACCCAGTGTTGGGACTGCTAGGTCAAATGACAGGTCTAATTTTAGTTCTTTGAGGAATCTTCATATTGTTTTTTAAAGATATTATACCATTTACTGTGTATAAGCATTCACTTTTCATTGCGTCCATGCCAACATTTATTGGTTTTTGACTTTTTAAGGAGGGCCATTCTGACAAAGTAAGGAGGTATCTCATTGTAGTTTTAATTTGCACTTCCCTGATGATGACTGATGTTGAATATTTCTTCATATATCAGTTGGCCAATTTTATGCTTTCTTCTGAAAAAGGTCTGTTCATGTCTTCAGCCTGCTTTTTGAAGGTATTATTTGGTTTGTTTCTTGATGATTTGTTTGAGTTTCATGTAGATTATTGATATCCGTCCTTTGTCAGCTGGATGGTTTGCAAATATTTTCTCCCATGCAGTAGGACACTTTTGTAGTTTAATTAGGTCTCATTTATTTATTTTTGTTTTGCTACATTTGCTTTTGACATCTTAGCCATAAATCCTTTGGTTGGGCCTATAGAAGTATGTCCCTAGTTGCTTTTAAACTACCTTTTAACAACTTGTAGAGCTATTTTTAAGAGAAATGGTGACACAGGATCTCCCACTCAAGTCTGGACAGGGATCCCCCCATTCCCTAGGCCCAGGTGAGCTCAGAAATTAGACCCTCTCACCGGGCACAAACAGGCTGCCCTTTCCAAGCCATACCCTCTAGCTTCTAGCAAGGTCATGAGCAAAGCAGCCTGAAAGATTTTGGGCAAATCCACCTTGAGAAGGGAGCACATACCCTAATTCCTTCCCTGTGGAAAAAACTGGAAAGGGCTAATACTATATATACCCCCTGGACAAAGGACCCATGAGGGAGACTTCTAATTTAGGTCTTCTCCTCTGCCAGAAGCTCTGGTGATTTTTCACTCCTTCTGTATTTCTTTCCATCAAGTAAAATCCTATCTTACCTCTTTTCTGTGGTCCAAGGGTTCATTCTTCGAATCCCTGAGACCAGAGACCTACTGAAGAAAAAAATTCTGGTAACCATGGAAATTTAGTAGAATTTGAAGTTGGCTAATGTGATATCATCAGATTTATTTTTTGCTTAGTATTGCTTTGAGTATTTGAGCCCTTTGTATTGTCTAAGTCCTTTTCTTGTCTTTTAATATTTTTTAAACAAATACCCCATGATTCAAACAATTATTACAAAAAAATTATTTATAACTAAAGCACACAGGACAATTTAAAATACCTTCTTTTTCCTTCTTTCTTTCTCTTTCCTTCCTTCCTTCCTTCCTTCTTTTCTTTCTCTTTCTTTTTGGGGTGGGGAGACAGCATCTCACTCTGTCGCCCTAGGTAAAGTGCCATGGCATCACAGCTCACAACAATCTCAAACTCTTAGGCTCAAGCAATTGTTTCACTTCTGCCTCCCTTGTAGCTGGGACCATAGGTGCCCTCCACAATGCCCGGCTATTTTCAGAGATGAGGGCTCACTCTGACTCAGGCTGGTTTTCAATTTGTGAGCTCCGGCAATCCCCAGTCTTAGCCTCCTAGAGTGCTAGGATTATAGATGTGAGCCACTGTGTCCAACCCAGAACCTTCTAATTCTTAAAAATAAGAAAATAGTGCTTCATTTATGTTTCTGTTTACATTTTAAAGAATACAAATGTTTAAGAAAAGAAAGATTCAAATTGTTGCTATTTTGTACCTTTCCTATAAGTTTGAAAATGAAAAAAATAAAAGTTATACTAACCTAGTAAGTGAGAGTGCACAAAATATTTCAGAATTCAGGCAGCTGATAAATTCTTTATCAAATTTGTAGTGATCATCAGCTCTACAAGGCAGTGAAGAAGACAGACAAGGGCCTGGTATCTTAAGACCCACAATCTGCCCACTGGTCAAGAAGTTGTCATAGCAATGGAGATTAGAAATCTGGTGGGGACACAAGTTATAGTAAGTCAGTAAATCCAGGTCTGAAGAGGTGGAATCCAGAAACCAGATATGGGGTATTCAAACTTCTGCCTTATTATAGATAACAGTGGAAACTTTCTTACATTCTGAGGCTTATGGATAGAGTTGAATGAGAATATCTGACTCAAATGATACGTGAATTGGTAGACAGGCTCAGCAGCCGTAGCTCAGTAAGTAGAACAACGGACACATACACCAAGGCTGGCGGGTTTGAGCCCGGCCCAGGCCTGCTAAACAACAATGACAACTGCAACAACAATAATAAAAAAAAAAAGCTTGGGTGGCGCCTGTGGTTCAAAGGAGTAGGGCGCTGGCCACATATGCTGGAAGTGCAGGTTCAAACCCAGCCCTGGCCAAAAACCACAAAAAAAAAAGAAAAGAAAGAAAAAAAAGAAAAGAAAGAAAAAAAATAGCCGGGTGTTGTGGCAGGAGCCTGTAGTCCTAGCTACTTGGGAAGCTGAGGCAAGAGAATCCTTTAAGCCCAAGAGTTTGAGGTTGCTGTGAGCTGTGACACCACAGCACTCTACTGAGGGTGACATAGTGAGACTCTGTCTCACAAAGAAAAAAAAAAGTAAGAAAAACTGGCTGTTTTTAGTAATATAAATCAGAAATGATTATTTGGGGATCTATGTCGCAAAAGTTTACATTTTCATTTCTCTGATGGTAGGTTTAACATGTCAACTTGGCTCAGCTACAGTACCAAGGTAAAGACTAGTCAAAATCTTAGTTATTTTTAAAATAGATTTAACACTTAAATCTATAATTCCTTACTAATGGGGATGGGACCAACCCAGTGAGTTGAAGGTCTTTAGAAAAAAGATAGGTTCCCAAAGAAGGAGTTTACCTCAAGACTACAACAGACAAACCCTGTCTAAGTTTCCACACTGCCGCCCTGGAGAATTCATATTTAAGACTCTAAAGTGAACTGTTAACCTGAATTTCCACCCTTTTAACCTGCCCTACATATTACAGACTTTCTAGCCCCCATAATTGCCCTATTATATATAGAAAAAGAGAGATTCTCTTACTGATTCTATTTCTCTAATGATCCCAGACTAACACAATTGCATACGTTGCTACATCTGTGCTTGTCTCCAATGAAAGTCACTGTATCAGTGTCCGTTTTCTGGTTTCCTGTGCCCTCCAGCCAGGTGAGATGTCATGATGAAACTCTCTTTGTGCCTTTGGCAATGGACCCTTCCCTACCCTCCCCTACTCCTGGGACTTGATTAAGCTGATTCTCTTGCACAGGATTTTCAGACTATGAAAATGTATCCCCAGTTGCTTTAAAACTACTTTTTGATAACTTGCAGAACCATTTTTAAGAGATAGATCAAGTGGTGTCCTATAGGCTTCTATTCCTACCCCCAGTGGCTGCCCTCCAGCAACTTCTGCTGTCTCTTTCATACCAGAAACTTTTGTGAGTCACAAGAGCTCACAAAAAGCTCCTTCAGTTCAAAAACTGTAAAAGGTAAAATCATTGGCTCTGAAAGTACAGAGTGTTTAAGCTTACTAACAAAGTTAAAGTACAGACTGCTGCTAACCTTTGCTGCTTTTAAAAGTCCCTGTGCAGTCAAAATGATAGTAGCACTAAACTAACAGGCTAAGCAGAAAAAGAGGGAGAGAGAGGAGGGAGAGAGAGGGACAGGGAGACAGAGAGGTGTATATGAAGAAAGAGAGTTAAAGGGCGGCACCTGTGGCTCAGTGGGTAGGGTGCAGGCCCCATATACCGAGGGTGGCAGGTTCAAACCTGGCCCCGGCCAAACTGCAACAAAAAATAGCTGTAGTCCCAGCGACTAGGGAGGCTGAGGCAAGAGAATCGCCTAAGCCCAAGGGCTAGAGGTTACTGTGAGCTGTGTGATGCTACGGTACTCTACCGAGGGCGATAAGTGAGACTCTGTCTCTACAAAAAAAAAAAAAAAAGAAAAGAAAACGAAAGAGTGAAAAATGGTACTTAACCTATACTATCTTGTTGTCTATTTCACTATGGCATTGCTGTTTAAGGTTACTATGTCCTTTTCTCAGTAAACGCTCCCTTCAGCTAAGGTTTCATAATAAGTAGAGAAGTGTGCAGTATCCAGAGCATTTCCATGTCAAAGCACTTTTGGGAGGATGTGTTCATAAACTTAGTTGTCAGACCATGTGGGACCACAGCTCGGATGGTCATTCAGAGAAAGAGTTCCAGGGGTGGCTCCTGTGGCTCAAGGAGTAGGTTGCTGGCCCCATATGCCGGAGATGGTGGTGGGTTCAATTCCAGCCCCGGTCAAAAAAAAAAAAAAAAAACCTGCAAAACAAAAAAGAATTTCAGTACTTCTCTGAAGGGTGGATGAGGTGCTGGCATCAGTGGATCTCTGAGCAAGGGCATCACTTCAAAGGAGAGCACCGTGATATTCAGCAATGAGCTACGCAGCACTTTTTCTAGGATGACTTTCTGAACTTACAATCTATGTGTTGTCTATTACACATTGATTCATTTTGCAGTTGGGTGGTCCTGACCAAATTCCCTTTTGTATCTTACTGTGCTGATATTACTCAATAGATACGTCTAACCTTTTAGACGTATTGAACTTCTCTCTAGTGATTATTGTATCATTCATTTTATCTCTTCCTGAAATGTCTGTGGACCCCTCTTCTAACTGATATATTTTAAACTATTGTTTTTATTTAATTGCAGTGATATATTTTAGTGATAAAATAAAATATCTGATTTACTGATTTATTTCAGTGATATATACTGATATATTTTAAACTATTGTTTTTATTTAATTGCAGTTTTGTAGGCTTATATGCCTATATAAAGCCCATTCAATTACTTCTGGTGTTGGAAAAGAGTATGCATCTATTGAAAGATTTCCCATTTCATATGAGATTTTGGTTCAAAACATTGTCTGCCATTGAATTATAAACTCTGTAAGGGAGGAACTAAGTCCATTCATTACTTACGTATGAAATCAACTTACACATTTTTTCTCATAACATTGGGAAATGTTGTCTTATATAAAATATAGAAAGTAAAATATCAGTAGTAATATTAAGCAAGAAAATTTTACATACCTGTTTGTTGTAGCTTAAAGTTTTAGGGATATTATTTCTTTCTAATGACAGTTTTACTGATATTCTTGTCTAAACATGTATATTTTATTTCCTCACAAAAAATCCAAAGTGCTTTTACCATCTGGTATATGTATAGTATAGTAATTTAAAGTGGGAATTAGTCCTGAATTTTATATAGTCTATACAGTCTACAGAGAAGAGATTAATCTGAATTTACTATCAGAATCACCTGTGAAGCTTAAAAAAGAAACTATATTTTCCTGACTACCATCACTAAATAGCATGATTCATTTGAAATTTATATTGGAGAATGGTTCAAATGTGAGGAAAAACTAACCATAAATCAAAATTATGAAAAATGTCTAAAAGAGGACCCAAAATGGAACAATATCCCATTTTGATTCAGATGGGTAAATGAGCCATTTTATTTCCTTATATGCCTGTGTTGAACGTCCATTATATATCAGGTGATGTTCTAGGTTCTTGGGTATTTCAGTAAAATAAAACTGGTTCCTGTCCTTATGGAAGTTACATTCCAGAGAAGAGAAATAGATGGGAAATAAAATGACAAACAGGTCAATTGTACAATTGTTCAAACTTAGAAAAAATACTTATTTCAGGAAGAGCTTGGCGGTAAGAAATGGTGACCAGCAGAGTGGTTAAGGGAGAGTATCCAAGCTAGGTCGTCATCAGAATAGCTATAAACCAAAGTAAATTATCCAAATTATTCCATTTGCAACTTACCCTCAACAGATAGTGAAGCGGTATTTTCCAATTTGAAGATTCACTTGTAGGTGGCAAGAGCTAAAAGAAGTTCAAACTAAATTTTTGTATCAAGTCCACAAATGGACGTAAGATGTTGGGTCCCTCTGAAGTTTACTTCTGAATTCTCATTAAAAGAAATTTGTTCTTAAAAAAAAAAGTGAAAGGAGATATGGAAAAAAGAATGAGGAAAGACAAAAACAAATCTAGGAGATATTTCGAGACAAGAATTTCAAATTTAAACGAAGTGCTAAGCATTATCCTCTTTGCTAAAGTGACCTTTGAGCAAGGTCTTTTGTAGAGGAGAGTGTTGGTCAGCTGGCTAATGGGAGTGAGGCTGGCAGAGGAATATCTAATTTAAAACTCTAAATCCAGGATGTATGTGGTGTGGTGAAGAAGCAGCTGGAGGGGAATAAGAGACGTGAAAGGAAAGAGTGGTAGAAAAGGAGTTCGAAGTTATGCTGGAGGAACAGATTTTGAGTTTAGAGCAGTTGTAGCAACTTCACTTCCACATACAGTGAAATGAGGAACCCTTCCTTTTCATCAGCTTCTTGTCTTTATTTGCCTTAAGTATTCAAGGGATGACTTGACCTTTGTATTGAGAGTTGATGGCCTTGGGTAAGAGAAGAAGGAGATAGAGCTAGTAAGCAGCTATTGCTTCCTTTCTCTCTTGGCATTCCTGCCAACATCTATTTTTTTTGTTGGCTTTTTAAATGATGGCCATTATTAAAACATTCTCTACAATGGAAAGGCAAACACCACAAGTACTCACTGAAAATTAGGAGCTAAACTATGGTCACACACGAGTCTTTTTAAGCAGATGTAGAATATCCATTCCAGTCTTATCAGTGTTGCATAAGGAACTCCTGACTTTCCAGTTTATAAACTATCATCTCAGTTGATAGGAATGCCATTTTCCTAATTTATGAGGCCAGAGTCCTTAAAATTATGCTTGGCTTTCCTTTCCCTCACAAACTGCATTTAATGGGTTGGTAAATAACTTTGGTTGTAAGTCCAAAATAAATGCACTGCCACTGCAGTGGTTTAAGCTGTCTACATTTAATCGGGTTTATTGAAATAGCTTCTTTTTTATTTCAAAATATATTGTGGGGGTAAAAATGCTTTTGTTACATGGATATCTTATACAATGTTTAAATCAGGGCTGTTAGTATGCCCATCACCAGAGTAGTGTTCATTGTACCTGACGGGTAAGTCTTACCTCTCACTTCCCTCCCAACCTCTCCACTTGTTGGTTCACAGTGTCTCCGTGTGTCCACGTGGGCCCACAGTTTGGTTTCCAGTGTCTCTGTGTGTCCACGTGGGCCCACAGTTTGGTTCACAGTGTCTCCCTGTGTCCACGTGGGCCCACAGTTTGGTTCACAGTGCCTCCTTGTGTCCACGTGGGCCCACAGTTTGGTTCACAGTGTCTCCATGTGTCCACGTTGGCCCACAGTGTCTCCTTGTGTCCACGTGGGCCCACAGTTTGGTTCACAGTGTCTCCGTGTGTCCACGTGGGCCCACAGTTTGGTTCACAGTGTCTCCGTGTGTCCGCGTGGACCCACAGTTTGGTTCACAGTTTTTACTTTCTACTCTGGTGCACATAGAACTGCCACAATCTTAATTGCTCATTCATTTATTCTCTTTGTCCTTTTTTTGATATCTTCTAATTGTTCACTTAAAAAAATGTGT